>JAULKM010138898.1:0-11680 GCA_032355605.1 Rubia tinctorum
TGATTTTCCCAATTTTCATCAACATTTTCATTATTACTACAGTTGTGCTCATCATCAGAATCCATAAACACATTTTGAATAGGAATATTAGGGTGGACCTGAGATGAACCCTCCATAGAGGAGACTGTATGTTGTGTTGTTGAGGTTAAGTGGTTAGATGGCTTGCTTGACCCTTCCACCTCAGTGTCTTGCAATTGGTGAAGTTTGTATCTATTACCCTGTGAAAAAGAGAGAGAGTTAGCAGGGAAATTATTACTTGAAGTGGAGAGAAACTGACAGGGATCAGAGAAATGTTTTTGAATCATTAGATCATTTCTGGCAAAATGGAGTCTGTTCCTCTGTGGCATGAATTCGATCATCCTTTTCTCCTCATCCGAGATTAGAGCTGGGGTAAAACTCAGTTGCAGCCTTTGATTATCAGATTGCTGAGTCATAGATGGAGTTGCAGCATGAGCATACTGTCTATGAATGTTATCTTGTTCCTGCTGGTTATGCTCCTTTAACACTGAGAGATTCAGTTGGCTGCAAATGAGTGATTGCTTCAAGATTTGAGGAGACTCTGTCAGGGCAGAATGGTGATAGGCAGCACCAAACTCAGCTTCCTTCTATTTTTGTTGGACTGAGAGGCCAGAGGAGTTTTCCACTAATCTCTGGATTTTCCTCCATTCCATTCCAGGTGGAGGTTCAGCTTCACCAGGCATTGCCCTATCTCTGAAAAGTCTAGAGATCTCCATTGATGTCCTTCTGCATTGTCCTATGTTATGGCCAATGAGACAGCACTTGGAGCAATACTGTGGTTTCCATTCATACTCAACTCTAAACCCTAAACTCATGAATTAATCACACAAGAAAGCACAAAACATACTTGATAATCAAACACAAAATAGGATAAATTAAATCTCACAAATTTATACTAGAAATGCTTACCAATTGCTCCCAAGAGTATATTTAACCTAGATTATGAAAACCAATAACAAAATAGCAAGAGTCCATGGTAAACATATAGTAAATGTTGAAAAGTAAATGCAAAAGTAGGGGTTTTGAGGAGATTTTCCTAGTAGATGTATGAAGAGAGAGGATTTTGAGGCTGAAAATGAAGATAATAACAGCCCAAATCCGTCGCTGCAGGTAGCAGTATATGCTACTGCCCGCAGTGCTCAATCTTCCTTCTTATCTTCATCGCTACGGTGAACTGCTGATCCGTTTTGGGAGTTCTTGTAGTCAATTTTATAGTACTCAAGAATATGAATCCAATGGTACAACCCTTAGAGGTTGGTTCTTCTCGGATCTTCTAAGAACTTGATCCAAATTCTGGGTCACAATTCATCCGCTTATCTTTCTTCCTATTTCGACCCTTCCATATTTTGCCATGTTTTGACTCGTGGCCTTCAATCTTCTACCATCCCTGCGAATGACCTTCAATAAACTACACCAAAATATTTACGGTCAATCTACAAATTAATCTCACAAAAAAGGAATCTAGATGCTCGTAAGAACAAAAAAACCATTAGGCTCAAAATAGTTTTAAAAATGAAGGATTTTGGTATGAAAACCAAATTTTTTATCTAAATCTCCTATTATGTAAACCTACATAAATCTAGCAATCTTCCAACAAAAAGATAACAAAAAAATGTTGAATGCAAGAGAAAGTACATTCATTTGACGTCTCATCAAATCCCCCACACTTAAACATTTACTCGTCCTTAAGTAAACAAGAACAATCAAAGATTTAAGCATAATATAGCATGCATAGAATTCGTTAAAAAAAACCCAACAATTTTAGTCCTAGACTACCCCAGCCCCCAAGACATAAGAATCTCTCACACTCATATCCCAAAGGTAATAAAAATATATGTAAAACTAGCTTAATCTACCAAAGAAGGCACCAAACACAAATCAAGAGAAACATAGAATGGTTTCAATTTCTCTCATTTTTCCTAGGAGCCCTCTCGGATTTTCATCCTAGCTTCACACAAATGTTTTACTTTTTCAAGCTCACCCTCACCCTTACCCTTTTCCACACAATATAGACTTCTCATTTTTGCATAGATCGCCCTTTTGAGTTTTCAATCTATCCGGGCCACCCAATTTTGCCTAAGTTTCCCTCTTGGGTTTTAAACTTAGTGGGATTCTTTCTATTCTATTTTTTCTTTCATTAAAAATTATCTCAAAAGAGCTAATTATTACAACTAAACTAAAGTTTTTCAATTTCGCGAGATTCTTTCTATTCTATTTTCCCCAAAATTTTTCATTTAAAAAGCTCTCAAAAGAGCTACTTACTGCAACTAAACTAAACTACTAATCATAAGTATCATCTTATTCCCATCCCCCACACATATATTTTGCATTTTTCTCAATGCAAATAAACATTCTAGAAAACATGTCAAGGAGAGAAATTCAAGAAGAGTGACGAACACCAAAAACACGCTTAGTAGCACAACTATAAGATCAAATGGTCAAACTACCACAACCACAATATACTCTCCCCACAATCATGAAGGTCCAATAACAACCACTATCATGCACAAAAAATACTTCTTTGGTTTCAAATTGTGTGTTTCAAGTGGGTCGTGGGTAAATAGGTTCGGGTGGTATTTAGTGGTGCTATGGAAGGAATTTAGAAATTCAGAGATGGGGGAATGTGTGAGCATCGCGGACCCTGCACGTCTTTACGGTCCGTGAGTTGAACTTCTCCTAGCCCCGATTGCTTGCCCCCTTTTAGCTCATTTTTCTCCAAAACCAAATACTTCCTGCAAAACAATCATGCAATCCAAGTGTAATAGTGTTCCATAAGAAAAATAAAAAAATAAAGAGAATAAAAATCAATAATAAATTCCAATTAAAACAACAAATCTTCACAAATCAATCATTCCTAATAATTATCCTTAACAAAAGGGACATCACAATTACATCGACGGAATATCAAGAATGACTATCTGAATGATCAAAACCAAGTTTATTTAACTTTGTCAGCACGTCATACTCCCCTTTTCAATCTTTATTCAAAACTTTCCTCGGGTCTCTGGAATCACATCCGTGATTCCACCCATTCTTGCCTCCGCATGTATGATCTCCAACATTGTCTTTCTTAAACCGCATCTCTGGAGCCAAATGGACTTGTGCACCCGATCCCTGTTTGGGTGGTTTTGGGAACTCTTTGGAGTGAAGAAGGTTTAGATGATGTTTCTTTAGCCCCTTCTTCACTCGCTGCAAGTTAGTACTAGAGATATTCACATATTCAACATGGAAGCTCTTTATCGTTGTAGATCTCATAACCTATTTTTCTCCGTCAAACTTTAATGTCAATGTACCGCTATGCACATCGATCTTAGTTCTTGCCGTTTTCAAAAATGGTTTCCCTAACAAGATATGGGGCACACTCTCATCATGCGACATATCGAGAACATAAAACTTGGTGGGAAAAACTAGTTTATTCACTTTAACCAACACATCTCACACTAATCCCTTTGGAATAGCTTGAGAATAATTGGCTAGTTGTATAATCACCCTAGTTTCATAAAAAGTCCCTAACCTAAGAGTCATGTATGGAGAGTATGGAATTGCATTAATAGAGGCTCCTCGGTCTATCGTAGATTTTTCAAAATTTTTACCACCTACGACACAAGGGATAGTGAACATGTAGGGATCATTGCATTTAGGGTGTAGTTTCTTTTGAAAAAGAGCCGACACTTGTTCAACAATTTTAATTTTTCCAACATCCTTCAATGCTTTAGTTCTCTTAGGGATGCATAACTCTTTAAGGAATTTAGAAAATCTAGGCACTTGATTGATAACATCAAAAAGGGAAATGTTTACCTCACATTTGCGGAAAATCTCAAAAAAAGCTTTATTCTCATCCTTGTTATTCTTGTCCCGCAAAGCCATGGAAATGGTGGTGGTGGAAGAATTTTTTCAATTTCTCGCTTCTTCAGTGGTTGAGTGATCACCTTCTCAACCTCCCGATCTTTCACCATAAGCTCCCATTCGACTTCCTTCCAGACCTTAACAACTCGCTCGGACTCCTTGGTTTCTTTACCAATCCTCAAGGTGATTGAGCTTACATTTTGCCTCAGTTTCAACTCCGGTTGTGAGGGAAGTTTTCTGGAATTCCTAGCCTCCAATTAGGCCATGGAAGATGCAATTTGGCTAACTTGACTTTCCAAGTTCTTGAATCTAGCGGAGGTACGGTCTTCCAAATTTGTGACCTTGGTAGTTATGACATACATAACCTCTTTGTTCTCTGACCTTGATCTCCCTTATTGTCGGTTAGATGAGCCATCATCCTTCGGGTGACCTTGTTGTGGTACTTGGGTATACCCTTGATTTCCTTGGTAAAGGGCTTGTACCCCCTGATGATTTGGTTAAAACCCACCTTGGCTACCATGAAAACCACCTTGAGGATTTGATTGCCCAACTTGCTTATCTCTCCGCCGAAAGTTTGTATGGTCTCTCCACCCGAGATTGTAAGTTTGGGAGTATGGATCATACTCCTTCTCACGAGCTTATCCTCTTTGGAAACCTTGTCCGCCTTGGCCTTGTCCACCTTGGTATCCTCGATTTCCTTGGAAATCTTGGCCATGACCACCTTGGTAGCCCATTGTCTTTACTTCTTCAAGCCCTTCATCTGAAGTTGAGGGCATGCATCAGTGAGGTGATCCAATGAACAAGCCCCCTAAGCTTTGACTTGATGCATCCCTCCTTCATTTACTCCTTCATCATGGAAGCTAAAGCTTGAACTTGTTCCTCGAGCTTGAGAGTTTCCGGATTTGAAGCCTCTTGCACCTTTGCCCTTTCCCTTATGGCAAATTATCTAGTACTATTAACCATATCTTCAAACAGTGTCGTGGCATCTTTTGGGCTCATATTGGCAATCAACCCATTACAAGCGGCATTAACCATCCTCATGTCTTCAATGAATAATTCATCAAAGAAATAGTATACAAGGTCTCATTCCTTGTATCGGTGGTAGGGGCATCTTTCTAGAAATCTCTTAAACCTCTCCCATTATTCATACAAAGATTCATCCGGCCATTAGGAGATATTGCTTATCTTTTTCTTCAAACCCGTAGACTTGGATGCTAGAAAGAACTTATCTAAGAACTTCCGCTTCATGTCCATCCAAAAAGTTATACTTCCCGGAGGGAGGTAGTAAAACCAATTCTTGGTTGCATTCTTCAAGGGAAAAGGGAAACACCCTTAGATTATAATTATCATCCAAAACTCCGAGTGGCTTCATATTCGTTTTCACGAGGTGGAACTTTGACAAGTGATTTTTAGTATCCTCCTCATTCATTCTGTGGAAAGTCGGTAGACAATGGATCATTCTGGACTTAAGCTCACAAGTGACATTTTCCAGAAGTGGAGGAAAGATGATACAAAGCGGTTGGTTCTCTAAGTTGGGAGCCATGAGCTCCATCAAAGTTCTAGTATCATCCGCCATAGTTAGTGTAACAATATCGGGCGGTGATTGAGTACCTTGGTTAGCAAAACGTGCTAGCCTCCTTCCTCTTTGGAGTTTACCCAAAAGATTAGGATCATAGTGCAAGGGTTCTTGTCTATTGGTACGAGTAATGTCCATAAACCAACAATCAATAAATACATCCCTATCCAAAGTAACAATTAAAAAAGCAAACAAACGTCAACAACACACGAGTAAAAACAAAAAAACAAAGAACTACACTAACACTTTAATAGAATACGCCTTTTCCCGGCAACAGTGCCAAAATTTGTGAGGCCATCATCGTGCCACTTAAAGATAGTATTTATATTCCTGGACTACGGCTAACTACTAAATAGTAGCTAGTGGTAAGACGGGATCGTCCACGAGGAAAAATGGAGTTTTATCAAGTGTTAAATGTAATTAAAAACGCATGAAGAAGTCACTCTACGTGTGTAGTAACCAAGTTGGAGGGAGGGTTTGAATTTACTAAATACTACGACTACTTTAAACAACAAGATCAATAAACAATTAGAGCAAATAATGTAATTACGATCACAACTAAAAAAGAGTCTTGGACGCAATTGGTTTATATTTCTAGTCATCCTTTAATCATCGACTAATTATCCCATTTCTATGCATCAACCACATAATGTGGAGAACTTGTCAACACCTTTTGAGTGAATACATTTCTCACCTCTCCTCGGTTACTGTTATAATGGGTGATTGGCGCCACACAATAACCCTTACCCTCGGGTCACCCTAGACGATCGGCATCATAGACTTCCCCGAGAATAGCAATAAACATAGATATCCAATACAACTAACACAATGTCTTACAAGCGAGAAACATTGGGATATCACAAATATATCTACTAATAACAACTACGAGGATCGTCCTTCATGGTAGTCATTATTAGTAAGCCACATTGATAATTAGTCAAACCCATTCAAATTCATCTTAAATCTAAGCAATTTCATCAATCAATAATCATAATTAGTTGTCACACCTAATTATAACCTAACATCTACTAACGATAATCACATCGACAAAAAGTCAAATTATCCCGGGTTTGACCAAAAAACCTAGCAAATAATTAACCCACAATCATCAACGGCCATCCAAGTCTAAATCTTGCATTAACTACACAAGAAAGCATAAAATATACTTGATAATCAAAGCACAAAATAGGATAAATAAAATCTCACAAATTCATACTATAAATGCTTACCAATTGCGCCCAAGAGTATATTTAGCCTAGATTAGCTAAACCCATAACAAAAGCACAAAAATCCAAGGTAAACATAAGAGAAAAGATGAAAATATGAAGGAGTAAATGAAAACTAGGATTTTAAAGGTAGAAAATTTATGTTCTTCAATGGGGAAGAGAGGGGTATTTATAGTCTAGGAATTATAAGAAAAAAGCAACAAAATGGGCTGCTGGACCCTCTGTCACAGACCATGCCAAATTGACACTGGCCGTGTCAAGTCCTCTGCCCAGCTTCTACCAATTTCTAGAATAATTGGTCTTCTCTTAAAAATTCCATCGCCTCTTCAATCTCGAACTCTTCAAACCCGAACTCTTGAAAAGAAGTCTTCAAAATGATCTTCAAAACCCTTCATAAATAAAAGAATTAGGACATAAAACATGTGATATCATCCTAACCCCCTAATTGAAAAAATGTCGATTTACTTTAAATTGAATCCCTAATCTATTACAAAATTAGACTTTGAATTTGCCAAATCACCCCGGAAATAGATTCTGTTTTCCAAAACTTTTCCCTGTGGGGCCATCCTATTAACAACAAAAAAAAGTTGTAATGCAAGGATAACTAATGGCATGCATTAAGATCTATTCAAAAAGAACATTCCTTCCCAAATAGCCATAAGATTTGAAATCATGTTATCATAACATTTGAAATGATGTTATCGTGCAATTCAATTAAGAATCATTCTTTCCCAACAATCAACCCATGAAAAATAATAGCATCCCATCAATAATGTCATGCAATCAAGAATCACTCTTATTAAATCATCACAATCAATGAAGATCATATCATCAAAGAACAAGGACAATACACTCATCCCCACATTTAGTGTAGCACAAGATCACTCAAATAACCCAAGAATTTCTATCGAAGTAAAAAGCTCCTCATCAAATCTCCATCAAGCTAATTAAAGAAATTAAGCATAGAGCTAAAAGGATTACCCGGAATTTGAAACCAATATATGAATAATTCACACAAGAAGAGGCAAAAATGCTAATTTTTGGGAAAAGCGGCTTAAAATTTTGAAATATCCCAAGGAAGAGTGAGAGTGAGTGTGCTTGAGAAATTTTAATGAGCTAAATGAATCCTATGGGTGAGGTGATGTACTATGGATCATTATTTTCAGCAAAGAATGTGAATAAAAAGAGGTACAAATGAGATAAGGATGACATTTTTAAAAATTAGAGAATGAGAGGGACAAAAGTACTAATCAATTTAAGCATAAGGGAGGTTTTGATGTACTATTTGCTCCAACACTCAGGAGAAAAACAAAGATTTTGCTGAATTAATGAGCCAATAATTTCATGTTTTATCTCAAAATACGAATTTCAAAATTCTAAATTTTTGGCTGAAAAATTGCAGCAAATGAAGGCTGGCACCACTCACCCCTCGTGTCATCCTCCAGACACGGCCCATGCTAGAACTCACCACGGGCTGTTCCAAGAGGAACAGGCTGTGCCAAAATTTAGCAGGAGGCCCCCCCGTGCCAGATGGGTGGGGCATGAGGTCACTTATGTGAATAGTGCCTTTTCCACCTTTTTCAAAAATACCTGGTCACCAAAAAACTCTAGTATCATTTCATTTAAAAAGAACGAGTCTCGAACTAAAATTCATCAACTAACGAGAGTTTCATCTGAAAAACCTTTGTCATACTAAAAGATGTAAAATATATATACTAAAATCATGTCAAAAACAAAGAAAGAAAAGACCGCGTATATTTATTTTTCTCATCACGACTTATTCCTTTTTCATGCATTTTAATTGAAGGAACCTACCGTCGGGTCTCTAAAATTTCCATCGGAAACTCCACCCATGATGACATCCTTGTGAATAGGTCTCCACAAGGAGTCATCCTTACCTTTAAGCACTTTGTTTGCCAAGAAGAGTGAATATCCATTCATAGCCCAAACTGAATCCTTAGCCCTTTCCTTGGTTTTGGGAGGTGGTCAAGGGTGTTTTACGTCCTCACCACTTCCCTCAACCCAATGCATGTTAGTGAGTATAGAAAAACAATCCAAGACAGACAAATCATCACTCTCATCATACAAGCCCATAGTTTCATCAACATGCTCATCACAGTTAATGTGCATGGGAGGGCTTCTCTTATCACTCTCAAAAATCTTATTAAGCATGCTCTCTTCCTCATTATCATTAAGAGTCAAATCAAGGCAATCATCATTATCCGTCATGCAAGATTCATTAAGTTGAACATCTTCTTCACACAAGGTTATGCCTTTACAAACAAGAGAGGGATTTGGTTTATCATGCTTAGACTTTTAGATGTCAAACCCAACTCTATCCATGTCATCCTCCAAGGTTAGTATTCCCGGATAAACATCGATCTTAGTTCTTGATGTTTTAAGAAAAGGTCTCCCCAATAAAGTTGATGGTGCACCACCATCGAGCGCTACATGAAGGACATAGAAGTCCGTTGGAAACACCAAATTGCCCACTTGGACTGTCACTCCTTCTCTAGTCCATGAGGACTAGCTCGGTAGTGATAGGCCATTTGGACGATTACCCAACTCTCTTTAAGTTCACCTATATCTAGGTTCTTATAAATGCACAAAGGAATGACATTAATAGAAGTTCCTAGATCAATCATAGTATTTTTCACCAATTTACCACCTAAAGAAATAGGAATTGAAAACATGCCGGGGTTATCACATTTTGTAAGAAATTTTCCATGGTTAAGAGTGGCATCTCCCCCTATTTTAACTTTACCAATTTTCTTAAGTGGTTTATTACTCTTTCTTGTACATGTGACTTTAAAAAAAATTCATACGAGCGAATGTGTTTAATCAAGTCTAATATTGTGACACTAACCTTCACCTTCTCGAAGATTTTTTGGATATGATCGTCATTGGTAGTCGGCTTCGGCCTTCCCCTAAGTGCATTAGGGAAAGGCGAAGGGAGATTAACCCTCGCTTTGGGTGTTTGAAGCTCCTTGATGGGTTCCTCCACCACCAATTCTTGCTCCTCCAAGTTGGTTTTATTTTTGTCCACGACTAAGTCGTTCTCTTTTAGGATTTCCTTCTCGGGCTCATGCACCTCTTTCCCGCTTCTCAACTTCAAAGTGCTCACATTTCTCGGATTAACCTCTGGTTGGGAAGGAAGTTTGTTAGACTCTTTGGCTTCAAGTTGGCTTATTGAGGTGAAAAGTTGTCCGACTTGAATCTCAATATTTTTGTTCCTAAAAAATGCCCTAGTCCCGAGATTTTTAATCTCTCTCCTTGTACGCTCCGCAAAGATGTCATGTTTCTTAGACACTTGAGATATTACTTCGAGGATTTCCTCTCTGTTCGACTTGTAAAGTGAGGCATTGTTGTTAGAAGGCCCTTTTCCTCTCAGATAGGGTTGAGGTGGACCTTGTCCGCCTTGGTTTTAGCCTTTAATTTGGTTCTTCTCGTGCCAACGGAAGTTTGGGTGATCGTGGTACGTTAGGTTGAAGGTGTTTTCGTAGGGATCTCGCCTTTCTCCTCCTTGGTTCCTACAAAACCATTGGTGTTTCCCCCTGGAAAACTATTGCCTATTTCCACCATTGTTGAATTCAAATGCCTTAACTTCCTTAAAGTCCTCCACCACTTGTGAGCACACATCTGTGTGATGATCAAGATTACAATCACCAAACACCATTGCTTGTTGGACTCCCCTTTTCATGAACTCTTTCATCATGGATACAAGAGCTTAGTCTTTCTCCTCAAACTTTGGGGATTCAGATGGTTCATCCACGGGTACCAAATTTCCTTGTTTCGTTTGCCATCGGTTCCCTTGGGCTCTTGTTAGCAATTGAGCCGTTGCAAGTGGCATTTACCATACGAATGTCATCATCGCACAATCCTTGGAAGAAATAGTAAACTAAATCTTCCTCCTTGAATGGATGATAAGGACAACTAGCCAACATTCTCTTGAACCATTCCCAATACTCGTAGAGAGGACTCATTAAAAAATTGAGAAATGTTGGAATGTTGCTTCTTCAACCCCACAGACTTTGAAGCTAGGAATTATTTTTTGATAAATCTGCGCTTCATATCCATCCATAAGGTGTACAACCGGGAGATAGGAAGTATAACCAATCTTTGGCTGAATCCCAAAGTGGGAAGGGAAACGCCCTCATATTGTAGTCTTCTTTTGAAACACGCCCCCGCTTCATGTTAGTACAAACTAGGTGAAACTCCGAAAGATGCTTGTTTGGATTTTTTTGGCCATCCCATGGAAAGTCAGCAAGGAATGGATTATGCCTCTCTTGAGTTCACATATCACATTCGGTGGAAATGGTGGGAAAATAATGCAGAGCTGTTGATTCTACAATTTTGGAGCCATAAACTCTCTCAAAGTGCGGTTATCCTCCGCCATTTCTTCTTTCTCTACAACTACCGAAAGTGGTTCTTTTAGAGCTTCTGGCATAAGTCTCCTATTCCTTTCTTGCTTACTACCTCTGTAATTCATTGGACTATGTAAAACCCCAATGTTCTTGGCATGGGTATGTGTAAACCGGGAATAAAACAATTACCAACTAAGGTAAACACTATCAAAAAGGGTTAGAAGTAACCGGAAACAAGTAAGAAAGCTCAACATAAAAAACCAATAAAAAATAAAAGCAACACTACTCACTCAACTAACACGTTAAACAAGTTAAAAACTAGACGATTAAACTAACATCCCCGGAAGCGATGCCAAAATTTGACCTTCCCCCTCCTGAGCGTTGCTAATTAGTGAACCACGGGAGATCCACTAATGTTTGAGAGGAGAACTGTTACAGATCAAAGATAGAGATTTGTTTGTTGCTCTCATTCCTACTACTATATTACCGAAAATGGTAGATAGTGGAAAGTACTGGGGTCATCCACAGAGATGTTATGAATCTAGTAATCTACTAGACACAACCATGACCGGGTTGTCAATCTGACTATATGTTAGGAATAAACAGTGTTATGAAAATACTCACTCGGGGGGGGGGGGGGGGGGGGGTTT
>JAULKM010138917.1:0-18507 GCA_032355605.1 Rubia tinctorum
ATTTTACACTTTCCTAACACTTCTAGCACTTAATCATACAAACATTTCATATTCTCAAATACCCATAACATAAATGAAGTAAACATCAACATACATGGTACAATAAATGCTTCACAATAGATGCTCATGAAAGAGTAAAATAGAGTCTCACTACATTGGTTTGGAAGCATCATTTAATTGCTCCCAAGTGATAAGTTTAGTTAACACAAATCATACTAACATTCATGGACAAATTCACGGAGAAATAAAGAAAGAAAAGATGAAGAGAAACGAAGAACTAGGATTTGAGAGAGGTGATTTTTAGCCAAGAGAAAGGTTTGGAATGAAGATAAGATAAGAGATATTTACAGTACAAGTTGTGATCAACAAAGAGTTAAAAGGGGAGCAAGGGTGCACGGGGTGTGCGCCCGGCGCGCGGGCTGAAACTCCTAACCAGGCGCATACGAAGCCCCCGGCGAGTGGGCGCTTACAGTCAGGGGCTTTTCGCGCATTATGGTGTTGAGGGGGTGTTTACCACTTGTTTCTTTGGCGCGCGGGCACGCGTCTAAGTGTGTGGGATGCACTCCCGTTGGTCCTTTTTTCTCTCTAACTTTAATGCTTTGCTAATGGTGAACCGATGATATGATTTTGGAGTTTTTATAGTTGATTCTATATATTTCAAGAAGACGAATCCAATGGTACCATCCTTGGAGGCTGATTCTTCTCGGATAATTCTAAGAACTTGGTCTAAAATTCCAGGTCATAATTCATCTGCTTATTTGTCTTTTTTCTTTGTCCCTTCTATCTTCTACCACATTTTAACTCTTGGCCTTCAATATTCTACCATCCTTGAAAATGACCTTCACTAAAACACTCCAAAGTGCTTACGAGCAATCTATAAATTAATCTCACAAAAAGGAATCTAGATGTTTGTCAGGACAAAAAATCCATTAGACTAAAAATAGGGTACAAAATGAAGGATTTAGATATAAAAACCTAAAATGGTCATCTAAACCCCTTATGATGTAAACCTTCTTAAATCTAACAATCTTCCAACAAAAAGGTGTCAAAACAGATGCTAAACGCTTAGAAAAATACATGCATTTGACGTCTCATCAGTGCTGATAACTATGGCCACATCACATAGAATAATATTTAAAATGAATCATAAAACCAAGTAGAGGTGGTGACCTATTTAAAAGGTATTTTTTATGCACGTGATGTGTATTTTCTTGTTCCTGACCACAAGGAATATGGTAGACGTGAAGCTTGTGTGTGCTTTAGAAAATGTTGGAACCATTAAGCATTTTAACTGGTGTGGTTTAGTGCTGGATCATTTATGTGGGGGAGTTGGCAGTTTTAAATTTGATGGCAACAATGTGTCGTTTGTCAGTGGGTGTGTCTTTGTGCTATTGCTAGGGTATATGTAAGGTTTCCCTTAAGAGGTTAGTTTGATCCTATTAGATTGCCACTATACATTCATTGGTCAAGCAAATATTTGTTGAAGAGGGTTCATGTTCTTGAGAAGATGGGGTATGATAAAAGAGTTATAGTTGAGAGTGCATATCCTTTGAGCAAAGATGGCAAGCTGAAAAAGAAAAGTATGAACCAGGATCTGAGGGGTTTCGTACTCCAAATGTTGGTTCTGATGGCCATGCTCATTAGCCAGGAATCATTTCATACCTCATTCCAAGTGGTTTGATGACCAATGTGGATATTGATAAAGTGGCCAGTAATGTAAGGCTTTTGATGAATTTTCGATTCTAATATAAAACTAGTGCATGATGTATCTAAACTTATGATAGTTATAGTTTCAATAGTGCAGTTTGTAGTTCATATATTGAATTCTATTTTATGAGTTTCAGATTGTTTTGTTGGACTGATTTTTCAACATTTTTAGCCTGTTCATAAGGCTTGTCTCCTGTTCAAACGAGACATAAAGGTTGTCATGTAAATTTTGGTGCAAAATCTTGAGAAAGTGAATGCTAGCCATATTTTTCAACCACAAGCCTAAATGAAGATTCTGAGTATGTCATGACCACACAAGAAGTTATGGAAGACCCGATGACATATGAGTTGGTTTATAAGATGATTGTAGAGTTCATGAAGAAAACTCGTTCCTTGCTTCCTACATTCTCCCTTGAGATTGATGGAATTGAAGATCTATACCTTTGAAGTTGATGATTTGTTTTGATATCTTTGAAGAATTGTTTTTGGATGATTTAATTTTCATGGATTGTAATATGTTTATTTTTATATTGATTGGTTTATGGTTGAAACAATGTTTTTGGATGTTATGGTTGATTGGTTAAGCAACTTTGAAATGATGGTTTCAGATTTTATGACTGAAGGTTGTATGAAACAAACACATGTTTAATGTTAAGAAGTATTGTTTGTATGTTTATTAAAACTAAGTTTAATTTTAGTTATGTTACGTGGTTCATTGTCATGATAATGAACTTATAGGAAAATAAATGCAGCTTATAGATTAAGAAATTGTATTTTAAATCCAAGCAATGCTATATCTAATCAATGATTTTCAGTGGAGCATTTCATATCACAGAATTTATATGAAACAAATGCAAATCATAAGTTAATAAGTTAAAGTTGTAAACCAACAAATACATGTTATTTATAATATTAAATGCAATACAAATTGTTAAGTTCATGAAAAAATGCAATATATAGGTAAATAAATGCAATACATATCCCAAATAATTCTACTTTGACAAGTCTTTACATCTGGTTTTTTATGACAAATTCAGTAGTTTTCTTCTGCGGTTTATTCTTTTCCAAACCTGACTTTAGCCTTTTCCCTCTTCCTTTTGTCTTGATTTGGACTGGATCAAGTACCTTAGGTGCATTTGTTCTTGTGGAGTTGCATTGGCTACTTGTGGAGTTGCATTGGCTACTTGTGGCTGATTGTTCAATGGAATTGGTCTTCAAAGCCAACTGTTCTTCTATTCTTGCTGAACACGTGTCAAACATTTATTTAAGAGTTCTTCTAACTTCAGAGTTTCCTTCGCTTTTTATAAATAAATTGTAGCATTTGCCGGACATATGATTCCACCATTAAATTACGCCATTGAAGTTTTCTAATAGTTGTTTTCCTTACCCAAGAACATTGTCCTATATTTCTGTTTCGGCCTTGTTGTCCATATTTTCAGAATGTACTTCTCTGGGATTTAAGTGATAGAGTTGAGGTACAATGGTCTAATAATGTGAAAGCAAAGCATATCTGACACTTCAAAACATTTGCACTTGCATTGTACTTCAACTAGTTCATTTTCATTTTTGTACTCGATTGTCTTATATCTAGATTCATCATGTTCTAGGCTGACTTCGTATTTCAATGATGGTGGGTCTCAGAACATTTTCTTGACTCTAGTTTCCATTGAAAGAGAAAATTCATTGTTGAAACCTTTGTACAATGTAATTATCTAAACATATGTAGCGTGCTTAACCAAACCTGTAGTCAAGTATCTTCAGAATTGGCTTTGCTTTTGTATATATATATATATATATATTCCATGTCTGTTTCTGCTCTCCTCCACTATTTTATTATTTGGTTGAAGAGTTCAAAGAAATGAGTAAGTGTGATTGTTTGGTGGAATTGAAGGATAGGGCGGTGTTGCTACTTTCGATTCTTTTTTATGATAGAATGTTCGTAGAGAAGATATCTTTGTTGAATACTTAGCTCTATTTCTCACAAATACCGTACAACCGTTGAAACCATATGTTATTTTCCAGCTTGTAGTTGGCAACCATGAAGTTTCACTTCTCTTCAAAACCAGCTGGATCTGCACATCCTTTCAGACAATACTCCAAAGTTTTTTTATAAATGGTTTATCTTTTTTCAATTTTCCATAATGTTGAATTGAATTTTGTTTTATGTGCCATAAGCACAACCCATGTTTTGTGTTTTTGAAGACCTGAAAATTGTATTAAAAATGAAACTTATAACTATTTAAGGATACATGATTTTTCAAGTAACTACTTTGTCATATAAGCTAATTTATACATAATGTAAGCTAACATATGCAGTTTATAATAAACCATATTCAGTGTTCAGTTCTGTAAGTAAAAAATTTTAGAAGCAACAATTTCTTCATACCTGATTTCTTTAAGTAACTAATCATACTTATAATATATTGCATACATACTGTAAGCTAACAGATGCAGTGTTTAACTAGCCATATTCGTTCAATTTTGTTAGTAACAAATTTTCAGCAGTTGTGACATATCTCATATATTACTTTGCTCATTGCAGGATCTTGATTTGTGAGTATTGTGAAGTTCCTTTCCTTCCATGGACTTATTGAATGTTTTAAGAAGCCACACAAAAGTATCAGCCACCTCATTTGGAATAAAAGCAAACTCTCCACCCTCAGGGTCTTTGCCTTATTGTGTGACGGGTATGGTCGTTCCTCCAGCTATAACTGGGTTGGTAGGTGGTATCATTGTAGCTGCAGGATTTATCATTGATGATGGATCAACCATT
This sequence comes from Rubia tinctorum, assembly GCA_032355605.1. Taxonomy (NCBI): domain Eukaryota; kingdom Viridiplantae; phylum Streptophyta; class Magnoliopsida; order Gentianales; family Rubiaceae; genus Rubia; species Rubia tinctorum. The sequence goes on from JAULKM010138917.1 coordinate 4,481, forward strand.
GCTTGGAAGATTAACCCTCGGTGAAGGATTCGAAGTCTCGTGAAACGAATCTCCTCCGTCAGCATGGCTAGATGCTTGCTGCGACTGGCATTTACACACATTTTTCTTCCGAGGCCCCATTGAACATGGTGTATTATTGTTAATAATTTGGTCCCAGTGGGCGTGCCAATTGATTCGGGAGAACTATCGACTTGATACCTAACCTTGCTTCTAAGCGCTGAACCTGCAAGATATAGTCTTTGAGGGTGTTGGGTGGGGGTCTCCGTTTCTAAAGTTAGACCAAAAGTATTTTTTGAGTATTGAGAATGGAATGAATAAAAGAGAGACATACCACGACATTTATAGGAGCTGGTCCTTATAAGTTCTCCTAATCACACTGGAATAAATATGTACACTTAATGTTAGAATAAGTGTCTTACCATAATAGAATTTCCATATATTTATTATTTTGTAAATATATGACCCGCAACCCACAGGTTAATTTAATTCCCGTAGGATGCGTTTTAGATATAATATTTATAAGTGTTGCTCTTGTACTTACTACTAATTACAATAAAGTAGCTAATGGAAAGTTCAGGGTCATCTATAGAGACACTAGAATTTAAGGGTTAGCCGCACCCAACCCACAATCAGGCGCCACCCCTTTCGCATGTCAGGAATAGCTAGTCGTAAACAAGATGGAGGGGCATATAACTAGAGCGAAGTAAGATATGAATTAACTAGTATTGGGGTATTTGTATAACATGACCATCATATAGACTTGATCCTAGATTCTATGATATATAGAATTATAAACCTAATCTTATGATTATGTCACATAGTGTGGAAATGGTTGGTAGTTCCCAATGTCTGTCACACAAAGGTTCGACTCTCTAAAAAACCATCTCACCGCCTTCGTAATTAGGGATGCGCTACAATCCTTCTGACTTTGCATTCATCTCCGTTATCTCACTTCTGGTGCTAACGCACCCCCGCTTAAAGGATCTAAGCCTTGTGTAGGTAGCCATTGTTAGATGCGGGAGTAAGGACAATACATCTCGAACTCTCCATTATGGATCAATCCTAGGCCTAGAGAGGCAAAGGTATTGATGTCTTGTGATGACTCTAGAATTGATACAAGAAATCCTAGTTGCTACAAACTATAATGCTTAATTATCGAGGTAAGCCAAAGTTTTCCCCGTTAGGAATTTCAATACGGTGACACTTGGTCAACCGCTCTAACATGCAATCACTCACACAACTAGCTAATTAGAATTAATGTTTTTCAGATCGGTACTCTCAAGGTAGCATGCATGTACTCATCTCCTCGACATCTCTAGCCTACAAGATTGTTGATATAATACTCCCAAATTACCATTTCAAGCCTAGCAGATATTATCCTATGAATGAAATTACGGATACATCATAATACATATCATGACATAAATCACATAAGAATAGAAACCTTAAATCATGCACAAATATTCATAAGCATAGAAAATTAGGGCAATCTAGAACCTCAAAAATCCATAATCATGTCATGAATACAAATATCACCCCAAGAAAATAAAATACTCTACTACTATTAAATCCATGACATTCATTGAATCAAATGCCATTGATCAAAGAAATAAATGAATGAAGAAGAAGAACCCTAGAGAGAGAATTTCTCCTTGCCTCCCTTCCTACCTAACTACTTATAAAATATATATTATGCTACTTGCTTAAACCCTAGGAAGAATAAAGTCCCTTATATAGTAGGATAGATGGGCCTTGAAAGGCCCAAAAAGGGAGTAAAACCCAACAACCATGCTGGCACGACTCGTGCCATAATGCATGTGTTGCTTGACACGATCTATGCAACAGAGCACGAGGCGTGGAGTGGAGGGTGTTCCTCACCCTTTCTAATGGCACGAGCGGTGCCAAGTTGCACGACCCATTGTCTAAAGCTCGTTCCTTTGCTTCTGAGTACCCGAGCTATACTTGACTGCACGACCCTTCATCTGGGGGTCGTTCTATGGGTTTTCTGTTGGAACGGGCCTTGCCAAGTTGCACAACCCGTTATCTGGCCTTGTGTTTCCTTCGCATCCTTGTACTCGCTCCTTTGCCACAACCTATGGTGCGAGCCGTGCCAAGTTACACGACCCATGTCATTTTTCTACTTTTATTGACTTCAATTTTTTCTTTGCCGCACCCATATACTACCACGTTTAGAATCGTGGCCTTGAATATTCTACCATCCTTGCGAATGGCCTTCTCTAAGCTATTCGAAAGGCTTATGGGCGATCTACAATTGAAGCTCTCAAAAAGGATCTAGATGCTCGTAAGGAGCAAAATTCCATTAGACCTAAAATAGGCTACAAAATGAAGAATTTAGATATGAAAAAAGGGTCATCTAAACCCCTTAGTATGTAAACCTACCCAAATCTAGCAATCTACCAACAAATAGACAATAAAAGAGATGTTAAATGCTTCAGAAAATACAAGCATTTGACATCTCATCAATATACGTTTAATAGGAGTATGATTCTATAGATGACTTTGAATGAGAGATATTCTCATCTCTCTTATAATGGGCTCTAACCCAATAAAAATGTCAGAATATAACTACATTGGCTTTGGCCCTGACGATGGCCTTTAAGCTAACCATCATCATGCTGGATCTAAAAAAATAAAATAAAGACAACTATAGAGAATGGAGATACCAGAGTATAATTACCAGCATAGAGAAAGAAAGTATCATCAACCGGTGCATGTCTGGTAACATAAATATTTGAGATGTAGGATCAAACATCGATATCCATTGTACTAAGAGTTGTACCCAAGAAAATTACATGAAAAACTACGATAAGCAAGTTTCTGAGTTACATATGGACAAAGATAAGGCTACACAATTAAAAAATAGCATGGAAATTAATATATATATATATATATATATATGAATCGACCATTCATAACTTCAAATGATGATCGCTCACCAAGAACAAGAGTGGTCAAATGAATTAAGGTATAAGTGGCTGCAACAAAATTATCAGGCCAATGGAGAGACACACAGATGTGTGGTATAACATCGGCATGACCATTTCTACAATGATTGCATTTGGTCCGATCGTTCTGCTTAGGAGTATAGGGACAAGAAATTTGATGATGAATGATCTTTGTATGCAAGTGAGAGCGTAAGCTAACATTGATGAATTTCGTCCCTCCATCACTTTGAAAAACCTTAATGGTGGAAGATAATTGATTTTCTACATAGACTCAAACTAATATCGCGAGAGAGTGGATTGGAGTAGAGATGCCTTGTGACTATTGCCACAAGAAAAACACCGGCAACGAACGATGCTTGAAACAACTTGTTATAAATCACTTAAAACTTTCTGTTGTTTCTGGGAAGAGAGCACTGGAAAAAGTGACTAGAACTGGAGAAATCAATCAAAAAATTGTAGAAGACCCTGCTGGAAAACTCATGGAAGCTGGATTTGGAACTGAAAACTCTTGAAGAAGGGTTACAGAGTGGGGAGAGACTGAGAGATGAACGACCAAAAATTGGTCGGAATTGGCTAGTACTGATCAAAATAAAATTATGACATTGAGAAGGTATGTGATATTATTGTTGCAGTGCAAAAAAAAAAAGACTGAAGGCAGAAGGGATTAGGGTAGAAGATCAGAGAGGCTCAACTATCATATAAAGTGGAAATACTGGATGATTAAGGATGTGTGTATTATTGATATTGATATATATATATATAATAATGTAAAAGGAATAAAAAACTATTCCAATTAACCTAAGGTAATATACAATTCCAATCAAACTCATACACTATAATACAGGCATCTAAATTTTATGAATGGAAATAATGTCATGTGTGAGGTTCACTCCATTATTGGTGTTTGGTGGAACTGTGTTTATATAAATGTCATTAAAATGATATTGGTTGCTGCGGGCGATTACACCACTACTATGTGTAACTTTGGATCTTCTTTTTTCATCTAAATGGCGAGCTCTGAGCTTCATCTCCGATGGGGAAATCGGGTAAAGAAAGAGGGCCAAAGAAATCTAACTTGAAGCTAGCAGAAGAAGTTGTCCAATCAAAGGGGAAAGGAAAAGTCGAAGAGAATGGATCGGCAGAGAAGGGGAAGGAAACTGAGCTTACAATGGATAGGAAAGGGGAAAATACAGTCGCACTGAACCCGATTTAGGAAACTCCAGTGGCACTAGAGAAGGGGAGCATACAATTTGAGGCGATCTCAAAATGATTATCATGGGGAGACAAAGTAGAAGGGGAAGAGGAGAAAAACTAGAGTAAATTGTTTGATGATAAGCAGGATGAAGTCAAGTACTATAATACAGTGAATATGGGTGGAATTGAGATGGGAGAAATCACGATTGCACATGTGGAAAAGAGTTACAAGCAGTGTGATTCAAGTGTAGTAAGCAAAATTCTTGGCTCCAACCCCCCGTACAAGGTTATGGAAAGATTTTTGTTGAGAGTGTGAGGGAAGAAGGTGTTGAAGGTCTGGAACATTCCTTGTAAAACTTGTTTCTAAAGCATGTAGAGAAGAGTTAGTAGAAACGAGGATGATTTTGTTTGATGGAAATCCTTTCATAGTAAAAGCCTAGGAACCCGATGTAGACTTAAATGAGCCTGAAACAATTCCAGTTTGGATTAGATTACCTAGTTTACCTTTGAGATATTGGAAACCTTTGATCATAAGCAAAATAGTAAGTCCCCAGGGAAAACCTATCTGTCTAGTCAAGGCACCAATAGATAAAGAGAGGCTAGCTTTTGCTAGGTTTAAGCTATACATGATCTCTGAATCTGTGCCTAATGAGATAAATTTTGTGAATGAGAGGAAAATCATTATGAAACAGGAAGTGTTTTATGAATGGAGTCATGTGAAGTGTAATCACCGCAGTATGTATGGTCATTGTGAATCTGAATACAGAAGGAATGATGATAAGCATGATTGAACAAGCTACAAGGAAAGGTGAAATTAGCAAGAGATTGGTGGAAGGTGATTTCAGGCCTCTGGTTCAGATGAGTACTGATATGAGTACAAAGGATAAACCCCCTGATCCTGTTAACTTAATAACATGGAATGTGAGGGGCATTAATAAAGGGGAGAAACATAGTTTGATAAAGAGGTTTTGCCTTATTAATCAAGCTGGTATCCTTGGTTTATTTGAAGCAAAAATATAAAAAGAGAGGAAGAGGAAACATAAAGGAAATTTGCTTTAGGTTGGAGAATGTATTCAAATAGTGAAATTGTAGGGGCAAAATTTGGGCAACATGGAGAGAAGACTACTATAATGTTAATATCAGTAGTAAATGTGACTAATGGTGTGGCGTGGAGTGTACAAGAAAGGATGGTAGTGGAAGTTTTTTCTGCACTTTTGTATATGGATTTAATACTGGGCAGAAAAGAAAAATCACTATTGGAATTCTTGATCAGTTTAAAAGATAGGAGAGGGCCTTGGCTGGTAATAGGGGACTTTAATTCTACCCTAATGCCAGAAGACAGATTGAGAGGCAGTTTTGTAGCAGAAAGTGAAACAAAGGACTTCAAAATTGTGGTGGAGGAACTGGAAATGGTTCAGATTAAAACTGTAGGGGCTTTTTACATCTGGTGCAGCAGAAGGAATGGAGATGATAGAACCAAAAGAAAGATAGATAGGGGCATGGTAAATGATACCGGGTAGAGGAGAAGAAGGAGGTTTTCTGTGAAGTTGAAAATGATTTGTTGTCTGATCATTTACCTCTGATTGTCAGGTTTAAATCAGGAGGTCCTAAAAGGCATAAACCTTTCAAGAAATTTAACATGTTGGCACCTTCAGGTTTGTTTAATGAAACTGTAGAAGAAGTATGGAGGACAAAAATGATACAGAACTTATGTGATCTTGCAGGGGTACTGTCCAGACTGGAGGAACCACTGAGAAAATTGAACCAAAGAGAGTTTGGGAGTATTGGTGAGGGGGCAGAAATAGAAGATGGGATATGGAAAGAAGCTCAGGAAAAATTGAATGGAGATCCTGGATCAAAACAACTACAGGAGAAAGAATTTAAGGGCAGAAAAGAAGCATAAGTACTGAGAGAAGTAGAATACAGCTATTTGAGGCAGAAAAAATAGATTGGCTAGATGATAGGGATAGGCCGACGAAATTAATTTATGAATCATTGAAGATGAGACAACACCATAACCACATTTTAGCAACAAAAAAGGGGAATTACTGATCACAGACCAGACAGAAGTGGAGGAAACCTTCATTCAACATTTCAGAGAACAATTGGGGGTGGAAAAAAGAACTAAGAGAATGGATCCTGAAGTAGTGTCTTATGGAGCAGTTTTGAGTATTTAAAGATAGGTTGAACTAATGAAACCTGTGAGCGATGAGGAGATTTGGATAGAAAGAAAGACATACACTCTTATAAGAGCCATGACTTAGATGGTTTCTCAAGCAAGTTTTTAAAAACTGCTGGGATATTGTGGGAAATGATGTAATTACTGCAGTGAAGGGGTTATGCAAATGGGAAAAATCCCAGGCAAGTTTTAAAATGCAGTGTTAACATTGATACCTAAAATACCCCAACCCCAAAAACAGTAGATTACAGACCAATAGCCTGTTGTTCTGTGATATACAAAACCATCATAAAGCTTATTTGTGGCAGGTTGAAAGAAGTACTCTATGAAATTATCAGCAATAATCAGTGTGCTTTTGTAAAAGGCAGGTTAATAGCTCATCACATACTCTTAGCCCAGGAGTTACTGCATAGGTACAATGTAGAAAAGATGAAGGCAAGTTGTGCATCTCAGGTGAATATCAGCAAGGCTTTTGATGGCTTGAACTGGGGCTTCATTCTAAAATGGTTGGAAGAGTTAAAGTTCCCATTGCAGGTTATTGAATGGATCAGAGAGAGTTCTATAGAGTTTGATGCATGTCTGAAAAATGAATGGCCATTTGACATAAAGTTTTAAAGTAAGGAGAGGGGTGAAGCAAGGAGATCCCATATCTCCACTCCTATTTGTGATAGGAATGGAATGCCTAACAAGATTGTTGAACAGGGAATATGAGAAAGTGAGGTTATAATTCTATTAGATATGCAAAAAGTCAAATGTGCATTTTCTTTTGTTTGCAGATGATCTTCTCCTATTTTGTGCAGCTAACAGGAAGTCCATAGAAGGTATCAAGAAATTTTGGCTAACTTTATGCAGGTTTCAGGTCTCTCCATCAATGAAGAAAAAATAAAAATATATTTCTCAATGATGGATGAGCAACAGAAGGAGAGTTTATCCCTAACTCTGAATATAATGCAAGAGAAGCTGTCAATGAACTATCTCGGCATGCCTAGCTCCTCAGTAAAATGAAGCAAACTTGAGTGTGAAATAATGGTTGACAGAATCAAGGAAATAATTAGAATCTGGTCAGCAAAAAATCTGTCCCATGCATGGAAAATGCAACTTATTAATGGAGTATTACTGAGTATGATTGGGTATTGGTCTAGTGTGATAAAGATGCCAGAAGAAATACACAAGAGAGTGGTTAAACTCTGGTCTGATTATCTTTGGGGTAGAGAGGGACAAAAAGGGGTTCACTGTTTTAGCCTGACATAGCTTATGCAGGGGGAAGAAGAAAGGAGGCATGGGGTGAAGAGATCCCTCAATATGGAATAAAGCTTCATGTGTATGCACATTTGGGATTTGTCACAAAAAAGGATACTCTCTGGGGTAAATGGGTTTGAGAATACTATTGAAAAGGAGACAACATTGGAGATTGCAGGTTTTCTATCACACGAAGCTGGCCTTGGAGGGAACTAATGAAGATGAGAGATGGCTATTTTACTAAACTGAGCCAATGTCAGAACAACAGAGGGAAAATGAAGATATCTGCTGTATATGATATGATGATGAGAGGCAAGGAAATCAAACATAAGGCCAGGTTAGTTTGGAACAAATGGATTCTGCCCAAAGAAAGAATTTTCTTGTGGATGTTAATCAATAGGAAACTGCCTACAACTTATAGATTGCAAGGTTTTAAGATTCTATCGGGTGATCATTATTGTGTTTTATGCCAGAAAATACAGGAATATATTCATCATCCTTTTTGTGAATGTGAATATCTTAGGGAGATCTTGGATGAACTGAAGGTTTCTCAGTATGGCACAATGAGGGAGCAGACTTGGGGAAATCGATATCTTGTTTGTATGGAATATGGCAGGAAAGGAACAGAAGGAGCTTTGGAGGCAGAAAACTCGAGGCAAAGGTGCTGCTGTTTCAAGTGAAAACTGAGGCTAAATGGAGGCAAAGAAAGAAAGGGTGAGAATCAGAAGTAGACAAATAGAAATAAAGAAGTTGATGTAAAAAGACAGGGAAAAGGGAGATTAGGAGAGAAGATAAAAAATTGTAAATGTTTTTGGGCTGAGTTATAATACGAAAACCGTTCATAAAAAAAAATAGCTGGCTTATATTGAAAGTTAGAGGAGACAAGTTTCTGCTTTTACTCCAAATATACCTTTTATTTTTAAAATAAATTTATTTTAACAGTTTATCAAACACTAAAAACTATTTAATTTATAAGTAAAATACTTATAACCTTGCCAAACACATCCTATCCTATATATGCTGAGACACAATTTTTATAAACAGAACGATTATCTAATTAAAAGGGGAAAAATTACAAAAGATTCACTCTAATTGATGTAAATTATATGGTATGCTCATGCCACCTTTATATCAGACAAACTCATTCTGTGAATGGAATGAAAAAGATAAAATAAAACCTCGAGGTAGAGGAGATTTTGGCATTGGTTAAATTTGCTTGTTTTGGTGAGTCAGTTAGGAACAACCGCACATGTAAAAAAAGGTGATCAGTTGGATTTCATGCTTATCTCTAACCTCATAATAGTATTTTCTCTAAGCTCTTTGGTTTGAAATCTTGAAGATGAGGTGTTGCCAGAATACCCACCATCCTTGCTTAGTACTCCCTCTACTCTATTTAAATCCTATTCACACTCTTACTTCTTTTTTAAAAACTAATCTCTTTCAAAATTTAATCGCATATTTAAATAGATGTACAAATAAAATTATCGTAAATGATGTCGTTGAATTCGTTGTAACGATTAGTTTCTAGCTATCAACTTTTTAATTGCCGTTATTAGACGTAGGTTAACATATTAACGATCAAACATATTTTTTGAACAACATAATAATTATTGCAATGCAAATAGAGTGGGCTGAAGGGAGTACTAAATAACAAGCCCTCCTCCATAAGGTACAGAAAATTATGATACTTTTTAAATATTGATGGTAAATTTGATTTTAAATATTATACATTATATATTTTAATTCAGATACATGTTGAATTATATTTATTATTTAAATAAAATAGATATTTATAAAAAAATATTTAGACTACGAAATAAATTAAAAGATACAATGTTTGAGTAAAATATTTCATGAATTATTGCATAACTTAGGTAAATACTATCTTTTGAAAAATTAAGTCTTTAAAAATTACCTTTTGTTCAATATACAAAAAATGCTATCAATCATGAAAAATTAACTTATGCAAATGCTATCAATATACAAAATTTTATTTTACAAGTATGTTCTAAAATTTTAATTAAAACATACTATTCTTTATTAAAATAGCATTATATGCTTATTTATTATTGATAAATTTTATAATATTAATACTATTTAGAAGATGGATGGATAAGTTAAAAAAACATAAAAGCATTGGTACCATTAATTCAAATGATAAAAATTTAAAATTGATCTGTACATCCAAAGTCAACCAACTGCCTCTAAGGTCCCCCACATTGAACTAGTATTGTAATACGTTACACTTCTATTTGCACTTTTAATTTGTTGACATTATTTTCTATTAAATTTTGATCTCATATTTAAATAGATATATTAAAAAATAATATTTTTGTGTGTGATATTGTACAATTCATCGTAACAAATAGTTTTTAAATATCTACTTTTTATTTGTCCTTATTATACGTAGATATCTTATTAACAGTTAAAAATATTTCTTGAACAGTGTGATAATGATTGCAGTGCATATAGAGTTTGGGCAGAGAGTAGTATATACTCCCTCCATTCCATAAGTAATTGCACAATTATTTTTGGGAGTTAAACTTTGCAAACTTTGACTGTTAATAAAAATAAATTTATATCTAATAAAAATATCATGTGAGATTTTGTTAGATTCATCTAGATACCTGTTTTTTAAATATCAAAATTTTATGCAATATTATTATAGATAACTAAATATATTTACAGTCAAATATACTCATTGAAAATCGCGAAAAAGTAACTGTGCAATTATGGTACGGAGGGAGTATGATTGATAGCGTTAGCTATAAAACAAACTTCCTACTCTCTATTATTGTGACATTACGTTATCAGTTTCTTATGCAAAGGTTAAAGGTTATTGGGTTTGAGCTACCGAATCCGTTTGTACTATTGCCGAGTCTATGCTATTTGATTGGTTGCATAGATAGTTTAATATTTTATTGGAGGCTACAGCTTGTAGCGTAATCCAGAATCCCTTTTTCTCCAACACAAATTTGTGTTTCTTATCTAATGATATTTTCTGAAAGATTATCTTTTGATAAATTATAAAAATTAAGTTTAATTTTTTTTAATAAAATTAGCTAACATAATTAAGTACATCTTATCTAATTTTAATGCGTACGTTTTTCAGAAAAAATGCAACTTTTATTAAGACATGAAAAGACCAACACTAAATAGTTTATGAAAGTTTAATTTACTGTGCGTTGGGTGCAAGTTCATTAACCACGGGTATGAGGGCTAGAGGAGGCCAGTGATAGTGCTCCTCTAACTATAGGGGGCGAAACAGGGATATTAGTCATCATGAGAGTTCTCGGCGAAATAACCTCTCCATATTGTGATAATGCATACGGTAGCTAAATTGTAATTATGTGAATATGAATCGATGATCGAATCTAAATGTCAAATATGTGATGCAAATGCCCCCAACGCTAGTATATTATCTTTATATCGTTATATAGTTTTATATGTTCATTGTTGTTAGATAAATCTTGCAAACAAAAACTACCCCATTTTCTCTATTTCCAACACATACATTTGGTGACAATTATGTGTTAATATCTTGATTTTATCTTTTGAATTCCTTTGTCCCTGTGGACGACGCCCGATCTTACCACTATCTACTATTTAGTAGTTAGAAGTAAAGTAGGGAGCAACGTTATAAATCTTATCTTTAACTTGTCTGTGCCCTATGTTATTCATTAAAACAACAACCTTGGGGTGCTACAACCTAGTTGCTACAAATTATCATGCCCTCACCTATCAGGCTACCATTTTCCAGTCGGCTAGCGTACGGTCATCAGAATGGTGCCAATGGCCTACATGCATACACTCATGTAACCGAGGACTCGCATTCCCCCTATTACCCTAGTGGACACTCCCAAGAGGATAATCAATCACCGCGCCATTACATGAAAGATATACTATGGTGCATGCTAACTAAGGATATCTAACATCTATTTAGTAAGAATGTAAGGAACAAGTCTAGCAAGATATTCATAAACATCAAAAGACAGGGTGATTTAGAATCTCACAAAGTATCTACCAATTCATGAATACAAATTTAAATCCCCAAGAAAATAATCCACTCCCTAAAAATTGAACTCAATCTTTCCATTGGATTCAATGTCCCTGGGCAAAACTCGGAAGATTAAAGAAGGAGAAGGGTTATTCTCTTTCTCTCTCTTTACCTACTCTTACAAAAGCTAGAAGAATGAACTCTAAACTATCCAAAACTTCTAATCCATAGCATTCATTGAATTAAATACAATGGATATCAGAAATTAATATAAGAAAAAGTGAAGAAAAGAGAAGAAGAACTCTAGAGAGAGAATTCTCCTCTTCATTCCTACCTATATAAAACTATGAATCTACATTATGCCTACTTGTTAAACTCTAGGATACTAAAGGATCCTTATATAGGAGAAGATAAATGCACTTGAAAGAGGTCCAAAAACTAGTGAAACCCTAGCTATAATGGCGGCATGGGTCGTGCAATAATACACTACCCGCGTGGTAATTGGACGTATCTTATTATTACAATTTCCATAATGGTCTGAAGATCTCCAGCACGGGTCGTGCAGTAGTACAAGACCCATGTGGTAAAGCACAGGTTGTGTAATAGTACACGGCCCGCGTGGTAAAGCACAGGTCATTCCCTAGTCTTCTAAGCAGCGTGGCTATGCATATCCTCACCGGCTGCCGGCTAGAAGGGTCTTCTGAGCGTCTGAACTGCACAGCCCGTGCGATTCCTTATGGGCCTCGGTCTGGAGCTGAGCTTCTCATCTACTAATGGAGCGGCTGTGCAACACGTTGTTGGACGTGGGCTGGTTTTAGGATCATGAACTTCAAGGTGCGCAACCCGTGAAATATGGCATGACTCGTGCTTCATACTTAGTCGTACGAGCCATTTGAAGTGCATCACCCTTTTGGTTGACACGGGTCGTGCAATAGAACACGGTCGTGCCAATCTTCAACTTCGTTTAGACGTGGATTTTTTCCTTCAATCTTGTATGCGCTGCTACGGGTGAACCCTGATCCAATTTGGGAGTTCTTGTAGTCCATTTTATAGGGTGCGAGAATAAAAATCCAACGGTGCCACCAACGAAGGCTGATTATTCTCGGATCATTTCCAGAACCCTGTGCAACTCTCGTATTACAATTCACCCTGCCTCTTTGTCTTCCTTCTTTAGCCCTTCTATCTTCTACAACATTTTGACTCATGACCTTTAGTTTTTTACCATCCTTGCGAATGGTCTTCTACAATCTACTACCATTCTCGTGAATGACTTTCACTAAACTACTCCGAAGTGCTTACAAGCAATCTTCAAATAAGCTCACAAAATAGGATCTAGATGCTCGTAAGGACATTGTATCCATTAGATCTAAATAAATCCACAAAATTAAAAATTTAGACAAGAAAACCAACGAAGACTATCTAAACCCCTTGTGATATAAACGTAGCTAAACCTAGCAATCAACAATACAAAATATACTAATGAATGTGCTAAATTCACTGGTTAGCACATGGTTCTAGGTGTAGATCAAAGTTGTTAATCATTACCATCACCGACCAAGAACTATTATTGCTGCTTATATTATCAAATGAGTTCATTCCATCCGTGCACAAACCAAGCCTAAAATTATGTGGCTAGTCTCTAAAGATCGAAAAGGCTGCGTCTATATTTTTCCACTGATCTCTATCGGCAGGATGACTAATGACATAAGGATCAACCACTATCTAGGCTGCATGCAAACTAATATTCCCTGTGTCCTCAGGATTTTCAAACAATCTTCTAAATCATGGAATAATAGGTAGATGCCAAACAACCTTGATAGGAACCTTCTCCGTCTGCCAATTTCTAATTACTCCATCATCATCCACCTCTTTCAATTTGAACCTTGGAGCATTACATCTCGGGCATTCATCCGCATCCAAGTGATGTCCCCTATACAAGATACAATAGTTCCGACAAGCATGTATCTAATCATAATCCATGCCCATCAGACATAGTACTTTCTTTGCCTTATAGACCATTTCAGGTAGTTTATTACCAACTGGAAGCATTTCTTTCAACACTTTCAACAAACCGAAGAACGCAACATCACTATAGGAACACTTAGTTTCACATTCATCAATCGCAACTAGGGATGATCATGGGTCGGGTCTGGGTCGAGTCTAGTAAGAGCCAGACCCCACCCTAAGAAAATTTAGTTAGACCCAGACCCATAGGGTCTGAAAATTTTAGACCCGTACCCAAACCCGATGGGTCTAAACGGGTCTTGGGTCCAAAATGGGTCTAATATTTTATTTTTTCCTTCACTAAATAAAAAATATATTATCTTAAATACAAATAATTGAAGTTCAATATGTATTAGAATTATTTTTCCAAGAAAAAAATATACAATACATATTATTTGTTGAATTTGAAATAAAAACACAAAGAGAATATGAAAGTAATTTAGAAATT
>JAULKM010138926.1:0-18506 GCA_032355605.1 Rubia tinctorum
CTCCCCAGTTAAGTTGTTTGACCACAAAATTCTTTATTGCCAAAGAAGAAAGTAAGGTTATCAGTTTTCATAACCTGTAAGGAAAATTCTAAGAAAAAGATAATAATGACTTATTAGAACAGCAACAGCCAAGCCTTTATCCCATTATTACACGGAGTCCTGTTCGATGAAGACATGTTGTACACATATTTTATAAAACAGATGTTAAAATATAAGTATTAATTTTTCTAAAGAGGTCTCACAAAGTCTCCAAGCTGGTCAGGTTCCCGGCCTCAGGAGGAATGACCCCAGACAACTCATTGGCACCCAGATCCCTGCCAGATTTCAACACTCGCAGAATTCAAAACCTGAACTCAAAACAACATTAGAGTCACCAAATATAGAGTCTTACACTTGTACTAATGTGCTGATATTTCCCAATTCTTTCGGTATTGGCCCGGATACTCGGTTTCCATACAGAGAACTGCAGCACCAAAATCAATGAACTTGTAGCTTCACATGAATTGTTCTTATCAGAATCACACTTTCCAGTTTAGTCTATTGTCCAAAATTGCTACACTTTCATTTATAGCAAAAAAATAGATCATTCTCATACACTCATTAATCTTTCAATATCTCAACTCAATATCTCCCCCGTTTCAACTTGCATAAAAAAAATCGATCTAAATAGTAAGGTACGAGTCATAGTAAGAAAGCCAGACGTACATGTGCACAAGTTGCATGGAGCCCCATTCACTGGGGATAGTACCGTTCAGGTAGTTCCGGGCGAGATCACTAGCAAATTGCAGCAAACTTAGATAAAGTCTTTAAAATGTAGACGATGAAACATAAAATGGGGAGCACTTACATATCCTTCAGGAACCGGAGCTTTGCCAACGCAGGCGGCAATGTCCCTGAAAGGTTCTGAGCTTTGAGCAATCTGCAAGGTTACATCAGTCTCATAAGCTTTTCACAGCGTAGGGATAAGCAAAAACACAATTTGAAAATCAAATTGCACCGTCATGTCAGTTAACCCTTGGGCTGAATAGTACTTCTATCAAGTTTCTTGAAAACTGATCGGGTCAATTAATGTTCCAATGTTAGGCTGGTGGTGTGGCGGTGGGGAAGAGCTTTCAGCAGCCCTTTTTAAAGAAAAAAAACAAAATTCATTTATATCGATACCTGGTACCAGGGGCGGAACCAGGGGTGGCGAGGGGTGCTGGCGCCACCCCTAGGATCCGGCAGCCCGAAAATTAGTGATACGGGCCACCGGAATCCATGGATTCCGCCCCCTTCGTAAACGGTGGAATCCGAAGATTTTCGGCCGGGAAAGAACGGAGAAGACGAAAGCAAAACGACGTCATTTTACATCCTTTTGATAAGTTAAACGACGTCGTTTCACTTTGCTGGCGTCCAAAAAAAAGGAGGGCCGATTGGGCTGAAACCCAATCGACCCAAGTCCAACCCAAACCCTAAATGATTTGTTAACATTTCATCAGTTGTGGCATGTGTGCCTCATTCTTCATTTCGGCTTTCGCAACCTCAATCCGCCACCGCCACTGGCTGATTTTCCGCCCGCCCCGCCGAGTCACCGCCGACCGACGTCGCCGTTCCTCCGATGTGCCCTGCCGGACGTCGTCCGTCCGCCACGCTACCGTTACTCTCCTTCTCAGCTACCCCTTGCCTGAACTCCTGGTTCTGCCACTGCCTAGTACCGCTGCGCAACCAACCCATTGTCAAACGAACGTTGTGGTAGCTTATTTTTTAATAGTCATGGTTTGTTTTGAATTCGGAAGTAAAGGAATTCACCGTGCTTCAAATATACTTCCGGTCTCAGAACTATGTTCCTAGAAATTGTGTATATTGTTATCGGGCCAAAATAGAGATCAGTCGATTAGATTTTGTATCTCGGAAAAAGTAACTGTTCTTTTAATCGATTGGCATCGAAAGATGTTGCAATATCGAATCACGTGCTGAAAGTAGCAAAGGTTGTGAACTCGAAAATAAATTTGAATGTGAGTTTATAGTGTTATTTGATTTGATGTAGTCCTTATATTGGTTGTCGTTTCAGTTTATATATATATCAATTACTTTATTTGGTTCTTATGTCAGAAGAATAGCAATCGATAGTCTAATTGTTATATAATATTTTGCGAGACAACATCCGATATTGGAAACGTAGTCGAAAAATATGACTATTAGTAAATGCAATATACTCATAAGTGCACTTTATGTCCACATTCAATGACCAACACAAGTAAATAATATCTCACACTAATATACAAATTATAATACTAAGTAGTTTGATATATCGCATTGGTCGTGTGTTAGAAGCGAGGGTTTTCTAGATTTGAAAAAAAATCCTAAACCGTAATAAAAATTGATTAGACCTACTATTGAGATATGTATGTTATCGCATACCCGATTTAGAGGTAGGTATGGATATGGTTGTAGTATGGACATGAGTAATGTAGTTGGCTAACTTGCCCATCGTCATTTTCAATTACTCGGTTGTATATGGTGTTGTATCATCAATGGAAATATCTAAACTCGGAGGGTAGATCTGGGTCAATTTTTTTTAACAAAATGAGAAATGCATAAAAGGGCTTAGTTATTAGTGTAGTTAAAGCAAATATACCTTAACTTGAAAGTATTTTCGGGAATGTACATTAACTTGATTATTAGTGTAGTTAAAGCAAATGTTATCAAAGGTTGGTGTGCGGTGTCTTAACTTGAACTAGCTTGAAAGGTTTGCATTAGTTGAATTTCATGTACCTAAAGCAGTAGATAGTAATTCCTCGAATGAATTGATGAGGTGTAGCTATAGTGGATCCAATGTTTAAACATGTATTGTTCTTGGTTATTCAACAAATCACCAATGACCTTGTCAAAAAAACAATCGCATATACAACACCATTTATATTGGATATGCACCGTACAACATTAAGTGGCAGAAATCTGTAAATTAAGGGTGCCAAGAACGATTTACTTTGCAATTTTACTCACAATTTTTGTAGCAAGCTCACGTGTTTTATTTCTTTCATAGCCTCCACCACTCTCCATATGCCCATCTATTTTAAGGGAATCTATAAAACAAATAGAGGTTCAATGTTAAATACATCACAATTTTTTCAATGGAGTTAAACACCAGGATGACACAAGTGTTTTACGAGTTAACTTTCATTCCATCCAAAGTGTGTTCTCGTAGTCTTGCCTTTCCAGATCTATTGAAGGCCAAGTACATTAGTTAGTTTTGACTCATTCTCTGTTGCAACGGTCGACATGGGTCTAGTTACAATTCCATGAAATATATTGTGCCTTTTGCGACCTGGAACAGTCGGCATGGGTTCTAGTCACCTATCGTTTGACCCATTATTGTTTCTCTCAAAGTGTTTCTTATCAATTCTCATAGGAGTCATGTCTACTACACATAATGGTGTCATGAAATGGAGTTAAACTCATACCATAACATATCAATACTCAAAATTTTGCCCAAATCCAAAAAATGGGTTGTACTTTAAAACCCTAACCCTATATGATACTCTTTTTAACAACATCAGTGTGTAATGAACTTGGAAACAACAAGTCATACCATGACTTTTTCCTATATAACATGTATCCATCATATCTCCCAAACATATAAATATAACTTGACCTTCAAAATATATATAGAATCACAAGGAGCGTATTTCATTATTGACTATGTTTCAAAAAGAGTTAAGTACCTTCATAATGAGTTTGGAAGTGTAGATATCTGTTGTACAAAAAAGAGCATCTAACTTCACACCATACCTTGCAATGGTGAAAAAAACCCATGAGTGATTACACATTATTGGTGTAACAAGTAGCATAACTCCACTTAAACTTACTAGGATTTGTAAGGATGGTCAGTTGGGGAGAACTGAGAAAAGAAAGAGAGTTTTGAGAGGTGGGAAGGGTTTGAGTTGTGTGGTGTGAGGTTTTTGAAGGTATTAGCACCATGTATTCTATTATATGCAATGAGAATTAAAAGACGACGTTTGAATCGCCGTAAATCATATACATCATTTGGTGATAACTTTGGTGGTTATTATTCCGAAATCGTAATACTCATTTGTCAAATTTAGTCAAGTTCAAAATGTCTATTTAAACGTGACCCTTCATGTTTTCCGATTCACGTTACAAAAACAGAATTAAGTCTCGATCAATTTTCATACATGGGAACTAGCGTATCAAAGAAATTAAGTACTCTGCAATTTTGTGAAGGCAAATATCAATTGTTTGAACACACTTGATATAAATATCATTTTTGTTAATGTAATTTAAACTTCTATCATTTAATTTCATAGCACACGACATAACTAATTTCATAATATTTAGCTTCGTAATGTGGTCCGAAATGTAACTAGAAGAGAGCATCATTTACATTCTTCTTAACATGGACCTCGAACGTGTTGTCACATACTTACCTAAAGTACAGAAGGTCATTACACTTGAATTGGTTTCTATTGTCGAACGTGGACCAACCTATTGTTATGAATGCACCAGGATTTTCATCCTTGGAACGAACTTTGAATTCTACGTGCCTCCCCATTTCATCAGCGGCCAATAGCCACTTGTTGTCAATGCATGTTTAAGGTAATATCTCGGCTAACATCAGGGGGATCTTGAGCTCTTCCAAGTCTCATAACGGTTGGAAGGTCTCCATGTACATTGACCTTTGAATGAATGGAAATAACATTGCTGAAAAACTCTTACAATGGCATGATAAAAGGACGACTATTCAAAACATATGAAAACTTTCCAATAATTTTTAACGTGAAAAATAAATTAACCTCCTATATGTTTACGATGGCCAAGTAGGCGAGTTCGCTAGTGTGAGATGTGTGAATGAAGTTGGGGGTATTTATAAAATGATGTAGTTACCCTTGAATTATTGTCCCTTCAAATTCATGTTCACACGTGAATTGAATAGGTATTATGATCAGCCTTCTGAAATTGAACTATGGGTTCACTTAATTGTTACGAATACGAGATGCATTGTTTCTTGGACTAACATAAATGAGTCCATAAAAATAAGGAGAAACTTAGGTATTCGGTGGTCTTCCGTACAATTTCCGAATTCAGAACGATTTTCTGAAAATTGTAACGACGGTCTTGTTCCACTCCCGCACTCATACTCTAATTGGAATGGTATCTGTGAACATCTCTGTTCCCCTTTAATTTTAAAATGAAAAACAATGCAAATGAACAGTGTTCCGATATTGAAAAAATTGCAAGGTCTTTGCATTTTATGTGGATGTTTCAATGGAAGTTGTGTAATAACGGCCGCGTATCAGCATGCTTTAGAAGTCGTTTAAAAAAATGACCCGATACTAACTTACAAGTTCGGGAGTATGTTTGGATGACAGTTCTTAGTCAATGTTTTCTGATCGACGCTCAAATGAGTCGTGATTGGCCACTCTTGCACTAAGGGAAAATTATGTTCCAATATCGGAACATTACTCGTAACTAAACAATAGTGATCAATATGGATTCATCGTACGACACTTTCAAAGACGGTTCAAACCCAACCAACGTCGGTCGTACTACGTTAGACGACAATATTTTACCAGCCACCGTATAATAGATTTTTGGAGCCGCCTATCATCAGTATAACTAGCAAAACACATTTTTTGATTTTGGAACATATGATGGATGGTGGTTCCGAAGAAAATCTATAAACAACGCGCAATGGAACCGTTAATGACATTTATCGCACTAGTGATATAATGATTGAGTGGTGTAAAACAAGAATTTGTGTTTAATTTGTAAATGAAGATATTCTTTAAACTTTTGTAAGACCATCTCCAATAGACGGTAACTTTTGTTTGAAGTATCGTGTATCCACAGTGAACCGCTATATATCACGACACTATTCAAATAATTCATATGCTTCTGGAATAGTTTTCCCTTTTTTCCCTTTCGCCCCTTTTTTTCCTTTCTTTTTATTCTTTTATATTATTTATGCCAGCTCTTTTGTACATTATTTGCTATTTATAAAATTTTATATTTAGTAGTATATTAAATGTTATTTGGTGAAAAATAATATTAAAATAATAATTATTCAGAAATACAAAAAAAATATGGTGTAGCATATAATTTTAATTATCATTATACTTTTAATAATAAACATAGTATTATAAAATACATATAATGATAAGATGTCAAAGTATCATTTATTATTGTTTTCTTATTTTAATATTTTTAAGAGTTCAACGCTATACTCTTTTTCCCACTGAGTTTTTAACGAGATAGTGTGATCATTTTAGTTTATTTTTATTATTATTAATGAAGTCATTAACTCGGCCATGTTGGGTTAGAAGAGTTTTGGCAGTATTTTAATTAGGGTTTAGAATATTCAGTTATGATTTGAATAGAATTAGATTTGGTAATATTAGATAAGGCAATATTTATTCAAGATTAGCTTGAATAAATTTCGGCCATATATACTCATTTAATTATAGATATTTTAGTTAGATATGGTTTTAACTTCTTAAATCTGTCATAATTATTTCCAATTTTTATTTGTACTGGCCGAATCATACCCTATAAATAGGAGAGGCCATCCACAAAATTTTACACATTATTATCAATAAAAAATAGATTTTTGAGTTTATTGCTTGCGAACATTAATTTTCATTGTTACTTAATCCTACGGGTTAATTAAGTATCCTACGGGTTAATTAAGTATCAATGCACTTTGTGAACTAATACCCTTTATTTGTGAGTTAATCTTACGAGCTAGTTAATGAGCAAATTTTCCAGTTGAGCATCAATCCCGAGAGCTAGTTGGTGATTAGTTCGTGCAACTTAGTGAGCGTTTGCAGATCCCTTCATTCGGTCAAAGATTTTAATTTTGCAATCCAGAGTTTTCGCAAAGAGATTCATATCATTTGACATTAGAGCAAAGCAAAAGTTTTTGCGACCAACATATCAGTCGACATCAATTGGTATCATAAGGCGATAACAAGTGGTACCTTCATACCTATATTTTTATTTCCAATTTTTATTATTAAAAAACATAGAGGAGAAATCCGCCAACAAACAACTCGCCGCCGCT
Organism: Rubia tinctorum; assembly: GCA_032355605.1. Lineage (NCBI taxonomy): Eukaryota > Viridiplantae > Streptophyta > Magnoliopsida > Gentianales > Rubiaceae > Rubia > Rubia tinctorum. The sequence goes on from JAULKM010138926.1 coordinate 7,061, forward strand.
GCTCAAATTCAGCTCCGACAACTAGTGTCCCGACTCTTACATCATATCACCGCTGCCACCCGACGATCAGCTCATCTCCAATCGAACCATTTTTCTCGCCGTCCATTGCAGCTCCGATCGATCGCCGTCGTTGCTATGATCATCAGCTCCTTTTTAGGTTTCATCATCTCCAGACGCGACCTTCTTTTATCTCAGGAAACACATCGAAAGAGAGTTCCATTCGTCGTCGATTATCCCCGGAGGTGCAAGAAGTTCTGGTACAGCACAGACAAACCAACGAAGAAGAAAAACCGGCGGGTGGTCCTTACGCGCGGGTTCAGCGCAAAGTGCGCGAGAGCCACGTGCGCGAGACATTTGGGGTGCGTCTGGCGCACGCAAAACAGTTAGTCCGCCTCTTCATCTTGCGGGGTGTTTTTTGTATCGTGAGTTGGTCAACTTATCACGAGTTTATCTGTTTTCTTGCAATCATTTGCATTTTCTCGTCAGTTTTATTGTCTTGCGAGTTCGAGCAGTTTTTCTTATCCCAGTCAGCACACAATCACTGCCTAATCAGCGTCCTGATACCGTTTATTAGCAGGATTTCACAGGGATGACGTGGGACGTAAATCTACATTTTATTTTTGAAGATCATTCTCGTTTGGAGGACAAAACTTTTTGACCACGTAGGGAATGATACGATGTCAAATATATCATTTATTATTGTTTTCTTATATTAATATTTTTAGGAGGTCACTGAGTTTTTTGACGAGATAGTGTGATCATTTTAGTTTAGTTTTATAATTATTAATGAAGCCATTAACTCGGCCATTTGGCTTAGAGGAGTTTTGGTAGTATTTTAATTAGGATTTAGAATAATCAGTTATGATTTGACTAGAATTAGATTAGATAAGATAAGATAATATTTATTCAAGATTAGCTTGAATAAATTTTGGCGATATATATTCATTTTATTTTAGTTAGATATGGTTATACCTTCTTAAAGCTGTCATAATTATTTTCAGTTTATATTTGTACTACCGAATCATAACCTATAAATAAGGGAGGCCATCGAAGAATTTTTACACATTATTATCAATAAAAAATTCAGATTTTTGAATTTATTGCTTGCGGGCATTAATTTTCATTGTTGTTTAATTATGCGAGTTAATTAAGTATCAATACCCTTTGTGAACTATCATGCGGGCTAGTTAGTGAACAAAGAACCCTTTATTCGTGAGATAATCCTGTGGGCTAGTTAACGAACAAATTTTCGAGTTTAGCATCAATCCCGAGTGCTAGTTGGTGATCAGTTCATGCAATTTAGTGAGTGTTTGCATATCCCTTCATTCGGTCAAAAAAATTAATTCCGCAATCCAGAATTTTTGCAAGAAAAATCAAATCATATATTATATCTTACAATAATAATAATAATAATAACATAAAAGTAAATAAGTTTATACAATCATCTCTTTTATTTTAGATTTACACTTTATTTCTTCATTTTTGAACTATGACACACATGCTCTAGTTTTAGTTAATTAATTAATTTAATTATAAGTGAGACGGTCTCACTCAATCTTATGGTGAGACGGGGATTTGTGTATTGTTATTTAAAGATGGAAGAAGACATGAGGTATGTTATGTGATTTTTAAAATATTACTTAGTTCATTGTCACATCGAAGTTATAGTGAGACAGTCTCACTACTACAAACTAATGCTATCGTAACATTTTCTTTGCACCAATTATTAAAAATATTATAATAGTTTATAAATTGTTATTTAAACCTTTGAAAAGTGTTACTTAAATATTGAAAAATGTTACCTAAATTTCAAAAAGTGTTACGTTAGATCTAATGCAATATCACTTAAGGTAATACTTGTAAAAGTGTTGCAATTAGGGCTGTCAAACGGGTCGTGTCTTCCGATGGATAACCGTTATCCATTTACTATTTTCACTTATTGGATAAGACTAATTGGATAATGACCCATTGGGTTAATGGATATTAATGAGTTGTAATTGTTGGGTTGAGTTGGGTTGGATAACAGGTTACCCGTTGAATAATTTTGGGTCGGGTCGGGTTGGGTAACGGGTGACCCGTGGATAATTTCTTATAATATGACAATAATTTATTTACAATTTGGGTTAAAATTTTAGTAAGTTGGGTAAATTGATAAATGACCCGTTGGGTCAAAACAAAGTGACATGTTGGGTCAAAACTAAATGACTCGTTGGACAAAAGTCACCTAGTTGGGTTGTAAACAAACCGAGTTGTAAATCATGGGTAGCGGTGTAAACGAACCGAACTATTCGCGAAAAACTCACGAACGATTCGGTTAAAACTCGACTTGAATTTGATTTAACTGAGCTCGAGCCAAGCTTTTATAGTATCGAGCTCACTAATATTGTTCGTAAAGATCGTCGAACCAATATAATATACATTTAATATATTTTTATTATTTATAATATTTATCGTGTATCTAAAAAATTAAAATATATTTAATCACGGTTTGAGTTAGAAATCAAGCAAAATTAATTTCATTCAAATTCAAGTTCGATCCAAAAATTTACCGGCTCGATCGAGCTTGAGCTTGAGCTTGAGCTTGCATTGTGGGTTATGCGAGTTTGTCTCAACTCATTTACATCACTAATCTATTCGATCTCGAACCAAATTAATTTCATTCAAACTTGAGCTTGACCCAAAATTTTACTAGCTTGATCAAAATTAAGATATTTTAAAACAGCCGAGCTCGAATTAAGAGTTGTTCGAATTTGGTAGGAGGTTAAGATATTTTAAACCACCCGAGCTCGAATTCAATTTGGCCAAATCTGAGCTCACCTAATACCATTCGTTAAATTCGTCGAGATTATCGAGCCAACATTTATTTTTACATAAATGACATTTTTATTAAATACAAATATTATTATGCATGTAAAAAAATTTTAAAAAATTTTAAAAAAAATTAATCATGGAACGAGTTGAATTTAAACGCAAGTTCAAGTCAAAACTTTACAAAATTAAACACAAACTCGAACCAAATTAGTTTCACACGAACTAAGATTTAAGGGGTTCGATTGAACTCGATCTCGAGACATTTTAAATGAGCTAAACTAAAACTAAGGATTTTTCTATCTCAGCCCGACTCAAGAACTCTGACCTGGAACACAGCCCGATAACGTAGATTAAAAGTTTTAAATATGATTAATCCTAACTCATAATCAGTCCCTAGTAACTCAAGATTGAAATCCAAATCAACTAACTTGAAACAAAGGAAGAAGAATATAGGAAGAAAAGTTTGAATGATAATTTATTGGGCTAATTTTATAATGACCCATTGGATACATATTTTAACCCATTGGATTATATGAGTTATCTCATGGGTTATCCACGGGTTATCCATTTATTTACCCAACTCATTATGATCCAACCCATTAAGACTCATTAATAAATGGGTTAATTGGATAATGGGTTAATTGGGTTTTGGATAATAAGTTTATCCAATTAACCCATTTAAAGTGCCAAGTTGCAATAGGTTCAATTTATTATTATTAGCACCTAAATTAACAATTTTTTTAAATATTTGTGTAACACTTTTCAAAAGTTTAAATAACACTTTATAAGTTATTGTAACATTTTAAATAAATGTTGAAAGGAAAGTGTTACGATAACTTAAATTTGTAGTAATTTCTCATATAAATCTTTCTCATCTAAGTAAATATTGTATATTTGTTCTTGAATTTTTTTAGAGTTTTATTACTGAAACATGTTACATTGTGAATTAATTGTATGTTTAAGATTAAATAAAATAACATTCAGGATAATTATATAATGAGATAATTTTGCAATATAATAAATATTAATAAAATTAAAGTTCATAAAGAATATTTTTTTAAAAATAAAGATTTAGAGTAAACCATTGGAATAAATATATTGTAATAATTGTTAAAAAAACGACTGTAACAACTAAAACGAAACGAAAAAGTAAAGGGTAAAATGCATTTATGCCCCCGAGTTATTTATTTAGTGCACATATACCCTAATTTTTTAAAAGTGCACAAACACCCCTCCTGGTCTCTTAAAAGTGCAAATATAACTCTCCCAATTTTCAAAAGTACGCACATATCTCTATAGGCGGAATTGACGTTTGAAAAAGTAATGGGGTATATGTGCACAAACAAGTAACCGAAATATATATGCACTTTCGGAAAAAAATTAAAAGTATATACTTCCTCTGTCCCAACAGATATTGTCACTTTATTTTTTCACGGTGTTCAATGATCATGTTTGACCGTCAATATCTCTAGCTACATATACAAATTCCACATATAAAATTGACATTTAGATAATAGATGTTAAGATGAATCTAACAAGATCTCACATGATATTTTTATTATATATAGATTAATATATTTACCGTCAAAATTTATGAAATTTGATTTTAAAAAAAAAAAGCAAAGTGATCAATTACGCTAGGATTGAGGGAGTATACACCGATACTGTATATTAAAAGGGTGGAAGTAATTAACTCACATGCTATCAACATGGCAGACAGTGTTATTGAAGAAAGAACAGTTGCAAGTAACAGTGTTCACATAAAGAGGGTTGGGATCATTTGTGGTATTCCAATTCCAGTTGCTCAGTCCACTGCATGGATCTACGCTGAAATCCCAGTCGCTTTTTCCCAAAGCCGCTCCGATTTCGCGCAGAGCAGCCACTGCAAAATACATAAAATTAAATCCGCCGACATTCGGACACAAAAAAAAACTGAGGATGGTGCAAAATTAGTGTACAGCCCGTACCTTCATCAGCAGGAAGAAGTGCGGCTCCAGAAGCAATAGTTGCAAGGTAAATGAGCAGCACAACTGTTGGAAACGACATTATTTTGGCGCTCTTCTTCTGCTTATAATTCTGGATCACAAGAAACTCAAGTGTGTGTATATATATATATGTGTGCGCGCAAGAATGAAAGTTGAAGAAAGAAGGTTATCCATTATACTGTCGGCTGCCTCATTACTTTTAACTACTACTAGTATTCCTATTTCTATTCCATGGCCTTGGTCTTATGAAAAGACACCAATATACTTTAATGAATTATTGGAGGTAGATCTGTACTAGCATGAAGGACCGCACCTACGTAGCTACTCCCTTTGTTTTACTATACTCTCTCGTTACGTACCCAAATTACAGATCAATCATTGCACACAATTTAAAATATATATTTGACCGTTAATATGTTTAACTACGTTTAATAACGGCAAATAAAAAGTTAATATCTAGAAACTACGTGTTACGACGAATTCAACAATATCACATACGATAATATTATTTCTCATATATCTATTCAAATGTGCAGTCAAACTTTGATAGAGAATAGTGTCATAAAGTAGGTAGGTAATTTGAGGTGGGACAGAGGGAGTATTCGGCACACTTTCTATTTTCATAATCTATTTTTAAAAACTTTATCGTTTTTCCTTTTATGGAAAAAAATGAATCATTCACGACCACTCATAAAACTTTTTACTCTTTTCACTCAATTCTCTCCACACATTTTAATTTACAAAAATAAATAACACATAAAACTATGTTGCCAAACATAGTGAAACAGAGAGATTACTTTTAAAGTTAAAAGATGAAATCCATATTACTACCTCCGTATCGCTGGGTTTGGCACAAGCACTATGTGTGATAATATGTCGAGAGTAGGATTTCATTGAGCCACCGAGCCCGATCCTCAAGGTCAAACCCCCAAATAATAAACATATTTATGGGGTCCCAAGGGATCGATCCTGCAATTGGAGACCGGCCCAAACTTGACACTGGCAGAGAGAGCACATGTTCCCTGCGATTGCCATTTTCATTAAATGCATGTTGTCATGTGGCGCCCTGTGATTTGCCCACGTAGCAACATGCAAACCACATATTATTTTTTTGTTTCTGAAGGACACGTGGCGAAGCCGTGTTGAGCCACGCGTCCCAACTAATAAAATTAAAAATATTTTTTATAAATTTGAAAATTAAAGTCTATAATTTTTAAAAATTGAAAAAATGAAAATTTCCTTTAAAAATTCTGAATTCTTTTTTAAAATTTGAAATTAAATTTTGGTTCTTTTTAAAAATCTAAATTACATTCTTTGAAAGTATATATGGTTCTTTTTAATTATGATTTAAAAATTAAAAATTGAAAATTAAATTGATTTCAAAAATAAAATTTGAAAAAATTAAATCCAATTAAAAAATTATAGGTGTGTTGTTAAATTTCACATTTTAATTTATTTTGTTACTTAAATTTATTTGAATTAAATATTAAAGGTAAAAATAATGAGTAAGATAGAGATAATCAAGTGGGGTCCATGGAGTTGTCTCAAAATGGTCTCAACCATTGTGAAGAAAAAAAATGAAGTGATTTAGTTGTTGTCTCAATTGCTGAGGTGGAAGAGAGAGATTGATTATTTAATGAATTGAAACCACAAGAGGGGTCTTGGAGTGGTCTCTGCATTTTACCTGGTCTTAGGCCCATTGCTAAAAAGAGAAGAGGTTAGGTTTTAGGCAACTACAGGTTCAAAAGGTATAAATATAGAGGTACGTCATTTATTTTAAGGTCATTCACTATTTCTTTGCTTGCCTCCCAAGACTAACTTAGACATCAGAGACTTTCCCCCAAAATACTTTGGGGCCCGTTTCTCATGAAAATTGTGGATTGTAGCTGGAGGATCGGGACTGGATCTGGATCAGGTCAAGAGACGTATCAATGTGCTTGGATTTAGGTGAATGAAATGAATGAATGAAATTGATTTTAGATAGGAAAAAGGATGAGTGACTGAAATTAATTAAAGGGATCGTGTCAAAAAATGAAAGTGTGCTAAAGGATCGGAGGTAAAGCACGACATCTAACGTCAATCATACGTGTTTGGCGGAATTGTGTTTATAAGTAAAACTAACTTATTTTGTCTTATTTTGAAAGTAGGGAGAGATCAGTTTATGTCTTTCCCCAAAAAATAGTTTTTGCTTCTTAAATAAGTAATTTTAAGCAGTTTAACAAAAAAATAGTTTATAAGCAAAACATTTTTGGTGTGTCTAAGCAAAGCACTTGGGGTGTGTTTGGTAAACTCCTAAAAAACTGCTCATTTTAAAAGCATAACGTAATTTTTTTGGAAAACCAAATTTACTTAAAGCACAGCTCTACCAGACACACCATATGTTCAACATCCTAGCTATAAGTGCTTTTTTTTAAAGCAAATTCAAATGTTTGGAGAGAATTCATTAAAGAGAATAAAAAGTTTAATGAATGATTGTTAATAATTCACTTTTTGCCTTAGCAAGAAATATGACAATTTTAGAAAATATATAAAAATAATATGTGCCAAATTTTTAAAAAAACACAAGAAGTATATAATTAATTTAATATATAATAAATATTTTAAATTAATTTTTAAAAAACTTTTAAAATATATTTTTAAAATTCAAATTTCAAAAAATAAATTAAATTATTTGTATGAAATTATTTTAGAAAATTATAAATAAAATTATTAAACATTACAACAAATATGGAAATTATAAAGTTAATCTTCAAAGGAGATTTCCCGGCGTCGGCGGCCCCTCCACAAGCTGACTAGGGTTTTGCTTTTTTTTAAGAGAAGAGGGAGAGTAAAAACGAGGAGAGAGGTTATTCTATATTGGTATTCTATACCTCTTCTCCTCCGGTGGCTCTCCCCTCCCAATCTCACCCCTCCCCAAACACCTTTACATCTAGTTTCCAACATTTTCCAGATTTTTCCGGTTCTAGATCTGACGTGGTGGCGGTGCTCCGGCTATGCTCCTGGAGGTCCTCGGCGGCGCTTGACGCGGAGCTACACGCGGTGGGCTCGGCGGAGTTATTGGCATTCCGATCGCTGTCCATGCGCTTCTCGGCGGTGCTCCACGGTGTTCGGCGATTTCTGGTCCACGCGACGGTTTCTGCTCCGGCGGTGCGCGGTGTCTCTGGGTTGCAGATCTGATGTCGTCTCTAGGTTGCAGATCTGACGTCGTCTCTGGGTTGCAGATCTGCGTCTTCCCAGGTTGCAGATCTGACGGCGTCTCCACGGATCGCTGCTCCTGGCGGCGGTCTCCTGGTGCCTCTCTTGGCGGCGGCGCTCCACCAGAAGGCGATGATCCTTCACGCAGTGCTACAGGCTCTCAGGCGGTACTTCACTCGGGCTGAAGGTTCTCGGTGGCACTCCATCCGGTGTTCGAGCAGCGTTTTAAGCGGCGTCGGCGCTGCTCATGTCCACCGGCAAAACTGCTCCTGAATAGGCCATCAGCCTCATACTACAGAATCAACCTCATACTACAGAATCAGACTCAGTCTTTCCAGATCCGAATTAACCATACCCCCGTTTTTCTCTCAACATCCTGCGATAAAGTGTTAGTCCTTAGGTTTTCCGAGTCTACTCGAATCTGAGTCGGCCAACTCAGATCCAGTAATGGCCAACTCAGACTCAACTCAAGACTAAGTCAACTCATCTCAGGGACGAGTCAACGGCGGGTCAACTCATCACAACGACTCAACTCGGATCAACTTGAGTCGAGTATTTTTCTGAACATGAAGGATACAACGGTACTTCTCCCTTTTTATTTTATTTTTCTACTTTTAATTTTCTCTTTTCAGGTGGGAGGCTATTAATTAATATATGCTTTGATTTATTTTCATTTTATTTTAATTTTTAAAATGGGCCAGAAATTATATGGGTTTTATTTTATTTTTGGTATTAAATAAGAATTTTCTCTGTCAATACTTGTTTTGCTGACAGTCTGAGTCGGTAGAATTTAATTGGTTTCAGATCTGATATCCAAAGAGACAAAAGGAGAAATCCAAGTCAGAGTCGTTTAAACAACGGACTTGGCGATACTGTTTTTCTGAGAATTTAAATCAAATTTGTAGGTTTCGATCCAGTAGGGTGCTTAGATCAATTATATTGTTAAGTCAATTTATTTGGTCTTTACAACCTTTTGGAGCCAAGTTAGAGTGAATTCTACGTATTATAAGTGATTTTATGCATTGATGGAAATTATTTTTGGCAATTAAAACGACTGGTTTGAATCTCCTATTTTAGGAAAATGATTTTACGGGTTAAATGGAGATGGACCAGATGTTTAGTTGGGGAGTTTTAATTACTTCATTTTGATTGCCTTAGATATTTGATCGGAAGTGTGGACAAAACACTTAGCGTGCGTATTATTTGATACTTCACTGTTTTGATTTCTGATGGTAGTCTCATGTCGATATTATTGTGGCTACAGTATGACAATACAATGTCAACCACTTATTCTTAGGCCCCTATTCTCAATGCCACATAACCTTTCTGTTTAGTATTGCAATATTGATTAGAGCTTATGTGTAAGCTTTTGGGCACCACTTTGATGTAAGCTTTCGAGCACCACTTTGATGTAAGCTTTCGGGCACCACTTCATGCACGCCAATTTTGGCAACAACTGGTTGTTAATAGAAAATGGTCGGGAACCCTATAAACCCGATTAATATAAAAAAATAAAGTTAATCTTCAAATATAGAAGTCACCCAGAAGTTCTTTATTGATCTTATACTTGCAATATAAGAGTTCAGTTACTAGTATTTTTTATTCATACTACTATAGTAGAATGAGTGGATGAAATTGAACAAATTTTGTTATAAAAGGAAAGTGTGTCAAACCTATTATAACAATCAGAAAAGAAAAGTGAGTCATATCCAATGAAACAGAGGGAGTATAAAGCACGAAAATTTATGAATAATTACAGATAATATATAGAATAATAATGTTCGATTAGAAGGAAATAATTTGAGATTGTGTATTTAACTACTATATATAATAAAATTTATACTCTGTTTATAAAGATGAGATTCTGTTTCTTGAAAGACGATTTTTTTATAAACTATAAGGTTTAGAATTCAAATTAGAAGAAATTAAAATAAAATTTTTGGGTTGCATTAACTATTGCACATTGCATAATAAAATTTTAATAATTCGACTAAAACCTTTTACCTTTCTATAATTATAATCCAATCCCGTTTTTTACATGCTTTTGGAAAGACGATCTTTCACAAAACTTTGCCTAAAGATAAAAGTTTTATGACTAAAACATTAATTAATAAAAATTAATCTCTTGTTTTGCAAAAATAATTCAACATGAAAATGAATTATTATGAAAATAAAAAATAGAATATGTAATAAATACTAGAGTTAAGTGCTAAAATAACTATATGTTTTTGTTGAAAGTGCCAATATAACCCTGTAAAATATAAAATGCAAATGTAACCCTAAGTTTTGGATGAAAGTGCCAATATAACTCTAGCAACCTGAAATTGATCGGAATTTAGTAAAATGACCATTTTACCCTTGTTAAAAAAATCAGAAATGTTGAAAAGACTATTTTACCCTCAAGATTTTAACCTAATCTAACTGTATATTCCCTAACTTTTTACAACCACAAATCACAGCCCCAACCCGATTTACTCTCCTCCACCGGTGTTCTATTCGAGTGGTGAATCGCGTCAGCGTTGAGCGCGTCGAGCGCCATCCCCAACCCAATTTGCTCTCCTTCATCAGTGTTTTGTTCGAGGAGTGAATCGGGTCGAGCCCCAGTCCCATCGCTTGATTTGCTCTCCTCCTTCAGAGTTTGTTCGAGCGGTGAATCGCGTCGAGCCCAGCCCCATCGCCTAATGTTCTCTCCTCCACCGGCGTTTTGTTCGAGCGGTGAATCACGTGAGCCTCAGCCCCCTCGCCCGATTTGCTCTCCTCCACTGACATTCTGTTTGAACGGCGAATCACGTCGGCGGTGAATCGCGTTGAGCCCCAGCCCCATCGACGACGATGGTGAGTAGCGAGGTTAGTTGAGAAAAAGGTAGATGATGGTGGTATTTCTAGGGTTTGGGGTGTAGCGGGTAAGGGCGGGGCTGAGGGAATGCACCAAGTTGGGGGATGAAGGCGGGTTTGGGCGGAGGGTGGAGGTGGTGGAGACGGTGAGGTGGTGGAGGTGGTGAATCCATATTCCGGCGGAACTCCAGATGCCGGCGGCGACGGAGATGGTGGTGGAGTGGTGGTGTCGGTGGTGGTGGAGTAGTTGTGAAGACGATGATGAAGAATCTAGGGATATTTTTGTCTTTGCATTTTCAGTTTTAAGATTAGGGTTATTTTAGTTTTTTTGGATTTGGTCAGTACTGAAATAGTGCCAAAAGATCATATCGACACATTTGATACAAAAGTTAGGGTTACATTCCATTTTCATATTATATAGGGTTATATTGACATTTAAAAAAAATGATAGGGTTTGTATTTGTATTTTACACAAAATACTAAGAGCATCTACAATGGGGATGAGATTTGTGGGATGAAATTTGGAAATTGGTGGATGAACTCTACAATGGGAATGAGATTTGGGGGATGGGAGGAGAGAAGAGGAGAGATTCGGCCAAGGAGGATGAAAATTCTCATCC
>JAULKM010138936.1:0-18506 GCA_032355605.1 Rubia tinctorum
TGCTTCAACCACCGCTTATAAGTGCTTCAAATGTAATATGCAGGTGATTATTTTATAATTTGAATGTGCTATGAAAACAACTCGGTGCATAGAGTACAACTTATAGGTGCTTCAACCATCACTTGTAAGTGTTTTAAATATAACTTGTTGGTGCTTTAAATGTACAAAGAAAATAAAAATTTACAATACAAAATTCTTACGAGAAATACATAATATATTTAGCAATTAATACAAAAGACATTAGATATTACACTCTAACCTTTAATATATGTGACAATTAAGAAAATTAATAAAAGTGGTAATATTGATAAAATAATGGCCCAAAAGGAAAACATATGAAATAGCTTAGATGTTCTCTAAGTTGAGAATACATTCAGGGAAGTAATAGTAATGTTACTGCATAACATCCTTAGCAAGGGAATAAAACTCGCGAAAAATTGTAATCATTAGATGACCTATTTCAATGGTTCAGATTTGTTCTCACATAAAAGGGTGTTCTCACATAAAATGGTGTTCTCACCTGAACTCTCCCCTATATATGTATACTTATTTGTACACCAATTTATACACCAATTTATACACCAAATCTCAACCATCCATCTAGTGATGGCAGTGTGCGTATTTTGATGGAGGTCCGCCCTGCATCTGCCCCAATGAAGCGAGTATGGAGGTAGTTTTGGTGGAGGTGAGGCGGACATGGGTATGAAAATGATACCCTCTATGGGTAGTGGGTCGGTCATGAATATTAGTTCGCAATCGCCCCCATTCCCGCCCCGCCCCACCAAACTCGCTATATACCCACTGATTTAGTATATTATAAATTATTATTTATCCATATTGCACATATTATACCTATAGTATTTTCATGTAAATACATTTAAACCTTTCAATATTAAAATTATGATAATGAAGTAGATTTTAGGTGTTTTTGGAAACAAAAGTGAGATGAGTATAATGATTTTGAAGTGGGTAAGGAGACCCAAGTAGGTAATGGGGTGGGAGTGGAATTTATACCATACCCGATGGGGCAGGGGTGGATTTTAATGTTTTACCCGCTATGGGTGATGGGGGCGGGTATGGGTATAAATTTTTTAGGTGGGCATGGGTATGGAGGTACCATAATCTGTATTCGCCCCGCCCCATTGTCATCCCTACATCCATCTAACATAATCTCACTCACTCATTAAATCTATTTTAGTAACATAATCTCAACCATGAGATTATGCATGTTAGATGGATGATTGAGATTCGGTATATAAATTGGTGTACAAATAAGGGTGTCTATAGATCCATTCCTTATACACACACACACATACATATAATTAAAAATATTTATTCAAATACAATGTAATTTTTAATATACTAGTGAAAATATATTTGAAAAGTGCTATCCTCCTAGCTTTTCTCGAAGCAAAATCATCGATTAATTCTTCATAATTTATTTTCTCCAAAAAATCATTCTCGATTGCTATCAATGCTGGTCCATTTAGTCTTTCTTGTAACATTGTCGAGAGCAAATTAGATTTCACAATTTCAATTTTGAAAAACTTCTCTCTGCAAAATCAACAATCACATAAATAGTTAACAAAATTCTATATGGAATAAGAGAATTAGGAAAACATTCCATACGTTTCAAAAAAATTAAAATATCAACAACTCCCATTTTTTCATTGGGCAAGAATTCTCTAAGTAGTAACTCCATAAATAATTCATTACCATCAATATCAGATTGATCCATGCTTTGAAGAGATGTTTAAAGATTATTACAACATGACAGTTGAACATCATCTATATAGTGTAACTTATCAGAAGTAAATAGGAAAACAAACACATTATCATATTGTTGATATTCTTCAAATCTAGAAGTAAGTGAAGCAATTGCTTGATCAATAATATATATGAAATAATTCACTCTGAATGATTCTTTCGAAGTTTGTGAAACAACAACAGATGCATCAACATGATTCTCATCAAAATGTCATTTTCTTCTAATTTCACGTCTCTTAGAAAATATGAGATCAATATCTAAATCAATTGCTATTCTTTTTAGTTGTATCCATAGTATCAGAAAAACCAATTTTCTATATTTCTCAAAATAAGAAAACAATCCCTTAATATTTTATAATAGCATCATCAATAACCATATCTTTCTATTACAAATGTTTACTAACCACATTAACTGAATACAATATATCATACCAAATAATTATTGCCATAAGAAACTCAAAATCACCAACCTCATTGGACTCTAAGGATTTAGCTTCACTTCTTATTTTAGAATCATTATCATCATCCCTTACTTGTAGTAAAGGTTCTCTAATTTTAACAATTTAAAATCGTATAGATTTAATACTATCAATACGACTCTCCCAACGTTTGGATTATAATGATTTAAGGGTGAAGTTTTTTTGAATTTTGTTTCAAAACATTCCATCTTTTATTAGAGTTTACAAAAATTGTATAAATGCGTTGGATAATCTTAACCTGTCCAGGGAATAGGAAAAAAAGAGGCCTTCTATATTTATTCTTTAATTTTTATTTATTAAATACAACCATATTAAAAGAGATTAAAAAATTGAGCTCTCAATTCCTTGAACGTTCTGTTCGATTGCTCACTTTACACATGCTATTAGATGGCCTTGCTTATAATCAAAATATCCTTTACGCTTGGGTAGGTTTTAATCATTAGTTTTGAGCCCAAATAAAATGACTTCTTGTTCAATGTTCATGTATTAGTAACTTAAACTTATTTTTTTTGCCATCTAACCTAAATTGAAATGTACTTGAATTTAAAGGGAATAAAAAGTAATTTTATGAGAGGGCCTCTTGTTAGAACGTCTAATGGTTACATGAGATCGTGCAAATTTAATTTTAAGATTTGGAGGTAAGATCATAATTATTTCAAGGGGAAAATGCTTAGGTAACCTCTAGCTCTCTTATAAGTGCTGATATGACCCTTAATTTTTTGAAAGTGTAGATCAAACCAACACTGACGTTGACTTAAAAAACTATAACCTTGTCACTAGATATCGACGCTGACTATCATTGATATAAAAAAACAAGTATATGATATAAATACCCTTCATATTTTGGTTAATTTGAGCCACCACCACTACCTTAGCACAACACCGAGTCGTCATCTAACCATGATCCAACACAAATGCACCACACCACCACTGCACAATCACTAAACCCATGATTTTGAATTGAACTAATCCCATGAATCATTATCACATTGGTGGTCGAAGAACACATATCATACCTCCATCTACCTCTCTCCCATAAGTAAGGACTAAGGAAGATGAGACTCATAGGAGCAGATTCAAATGGCCACCACCATCAAGATTGGGGCATAGGTTTCCTCTTTGTTTCCTTCCAGACAACCAACAGGATAACAATTCTGACCGCTAGAAAAAGAACTTCCCACCGTTAACCGGGCTCTTCAAACGCACCAATTCCATCCATCTTCTCTCCACAACCCAAGTCACCATCTCCAACTGCACTCTCCTTATCTTAGTTACGTGTTTCGAGGACTCTAAGACAAAATCCCGAAATCCCCCAAAACCCTACCATCGTTGTAGCACCTAAACTAATTTGTTTCGTTTATTAGGAGAGTGAAAATTCAACATCTTCCGCTCGGATATTGCGAGAGATGAAATTCCAGTGAATGGAATTGCTCAAGGGAGAGTCGGCGTCATTGCCGTCATAATCGACACCAGTATGGTGTGTCATTTTACACAAAAAATAACAGGAGCTCTAAACCAAATTTTTAGTTCAACATTTTACAGTCGGTATGCTAATATCGACTGGTATAGTTGCGAGCAAGTTCGTCTTTGAGAGATTGGTGAGACTTTTCCTTAATTTTAATCTCCAAATTTATAACCAAGATAAGTTGAGAGTAGCAGATAAAAAAAATTAAAATGAGAATTAATAAGACTAAAAATTTCATATAGATTGAAAAAAATATTATGGTGAGAAAATTTTGGTTGCATTCAATATTGTACTGACTTTCTCTCTCAATTTTTGATGCAAAGATGACTTTAAATGCATGGACACAAATTGGTTACAGTTCCAAGCAACCAATATTTCCTTACCTAGTCGATGATCAGGCAGATGTCTCACTAATTATTTATCTAATTAACATATAACCTTAGAGACACTCTATGAATTTATATGCTAGTAGCATTTATAATGAGAAAGCCACAATTCAAAACCAACAAACATTGATGCATTATTGTTTAGTTAAGACTGTTGTTCCTTTAAATTACCACTAATCAAATTAAAATCACATTTACGGATGATTATTTCAATTAACATTAAATCAGGGATTTTGTTATCAAATATTGTGCAATACTTAATAACATGAAAGCAATCATAAACAATTAACTAAGAACAACATATGTTAGCTGCAATCAAGGGTAAGGAATGATTAGATCTCCCGAGATTTTAAGCTAGCACTTCCTTGATTTTTACCGGAAAAAGATGAAATTAGTTAGAAGACATAATTCGATTAGTCTTCAAATGTATAGAGAAAGATGAAGAAAATTTTCTGACTAAAAACTAGGTCGCAGTATTGTGCGTGTGATCCCAAATTGTACGTATACAAAATTATAGAAAAAACATAGAATAAGGAATAAATATGTTCTCCTTATCTATAAATAAGTTTCAAAAGACAATATATCTTCTCCAAAAAGTTAGGAGTATTCAGTGCAATCCAATTCCAACTTCGATTGTATTTTGATTTTGCAAAATTAACGTAACACCACCAGAAATTCCCCAACATGAATTCTTCTCCAACACTTCCTTCTTTTTCTCCTCTTTCATTTTCAAGTACAATTGGCTCTTCTTTCCATGTTTTCATAATGTTGATTGACCTCAAACTGCAGTAAATAGACAATTCTCCTTTAAAAACTCCAAAATGTAATAAGATGCAAATAACCATAAAATCCTAAGGATGCAATTAATATTACAACTCAAACAATGATCAAAACACGTGTAAATTCAACCTGATCAGAGTTATGTCCAGAAAGGTATCGTTGAGAGACAAGAGTTTGGGGAAGGTTATGTGCCCTTTTAACCGATGGTTTTGAGCTAGGTACATGGTTCTCACGCGAGTAAAGATCCAATGTAACAATAAAAATTGAAAAAGGATTTCATATCTTTTTTAGGTTCCACCGATTTTGACCAGCATTGACCAAAATATCAGGGACATATCTGCACTAAGAAAATTGGGAATTATATTTGCACTTAAAAAAGAGATGGGGGGTAATATTATCATGTTTTTATAATTTAAATTTTGAGGTTAATTTTAAATAGAAAAAATGTAAAAATGACCATGAGTTCCTTGATAAGTGCCGAAACAAACCTGAGTTTTTTTAAAGCACCAAAATGATCCTTGGTTTTGGGAAGAGCCAAAACAACCTCAAGTATTTCAACATCAATCTTGGGTTAGCGGGGTATAATGGTATTATTCAACGAATACTTAGGGTTGTTTCAACACACAAAAACTGGGGTTGTTTTGGCACATTCTAAAGAACTCATGGCTATTTTTTAGTTTTACCCTTTCATCTTTAAAACTATAGGATCATCATGTGAAGAAAATTATAAACACATGAACACTCTCTCTCCTTCATCCTCCATTTTCTCTCTACGCTAATAAAAATTAAGGATATATACCAATATAACCCTACCTATTTGAGTAAGTGTCAATATAACCCTCAGATAATTTTTAGTTAAAAAAATCCTAACTAGTTAACATAAGTGCCAATATAACCATAACACACAATTTTTGGCATTGACCGACATTGACCATACATAAAATGACTAAAATACTCTTTGACCTTAAACTTATAAGTGTAAGGACAATTTTACCCTCAGACCACCACCACCCCCACACCTTTCATCCCTGCCACCACTACCCTCCACCCCCTCCTCGACAACCACCACCCTCCAGCCAGTCTCGCCACCCCCACCACCTCCTCCAGCCAGCCTCTATTGCCACCACCACCCTTCCAGCCCCTATCGCACCAGCACCGCCACCGAGCCCAAACCCTAGAGATGAACTCTCCACCACCTAGCCCCGCCACTACTAGAACCTGTCGCCACCAGTCCCTATCGCCACCACCACTATTCCAGCCCCTAAACCATTAGCCCCCGCCACCGAACAGAAACCCTAGCGACATAACCCTCCAGCCATCTCTGCCGCCACCAGCCCCTATTGCAATCACCATCCTTCCAACTCCTAAACCACCAATCCCGTCACCGAGCTCCACCCAATTACGCAACTTGCCCAATTCTCCACTACCCAGCCCCACCACTGAGCTGCACCACCAGCCCCGCCACTCACCCGATGCCACCCTAGCCCATCCGATGGAGGGAATCAAAGAAAATGGAGAACGACAGATGGAATCAAAGGAATCGAAGTTTGATATAATCGAGGGAATCAGAAGTCGTATGTATTCAAAAATGGAGAACGGCGAAGGAAATCGAGGAGAAGGAAAGGAAAAAAATTATGGTTAAGAGCATACAATTATTTCAGTTTTTTAAAACAAATTTAGAGAGGTAAAATAGTCATTACACAGAATTCTGGCCAAAAGTTGGCAGAGAAAGTTATATTGCCACTTTCACTAAATATGTAGGGTTATATTGGCACTTTTGAACACTGGAAAGTTATATTGACACTTATGTCAACTACTTAGGGTTATAAAGACATTTTCTCTAAAAAAAATATCAACAAAATACATATAAAACTGACTGGTAAACACATAAACATCACCCCAAAACGTAATTATTGTATAAAATTTATCTCGACTGACGTTTTTCACCCATCCAGCAACACAAACTTGGGTCAACATTAAAAGATCAAATTAAGGAAAGGATATAATACAAATCTAACCCAATTATTTTCTGAAAGTTCCAATATAACTTTGTAAAATTTGAAAGTGCGATTCTAACCCTAAGTTTTACAGTAAATGTGCCAATATAACCTTTTCGCACTATTCCAACATTGCTAGGAATTTTACGGCAGTGACTAAACCTAAATAGACTTAAATATCCCTAGTCTAAAAACTAAAATTTTAATGACAAAATTAACCCTAGATTTCTTCCCCTTCTTTCTGTCCAAAATCACTGCCACCGCTGCTCCGCTCCTCTTCCGTCGCTTGGCAGTTTCGAAAGAAATAATTGGCACACGAAGGAGTAGTACTAGACTGCACCCTAAACTTAGAAGCTTTTGGCACATAATGAGAAAGAAAAAGGAATCTCTCTCTTGGGTTTGAAATCAATCATCAGACAAAAAAAGATGATGTGACTTTCCTTGTACAGTTTCATTCCTACTTTTCCTAATATTTTCCTCCATCGCGCTACCACCGACTATGGCGGCTGAAATCTAGAATTTGTCGCCGGCTCCGGCTCCGCCTACGCTTCCTCCGTCCTGTCTCCCAAAATCCCAACCCCACCTTCCCAGCTTTGTCCAGACCCGCCGCTTTCCGACTTTGGCTCCTCCACCTCGTCCGCTACCACCCACCACCGTGCAACACCACAGCTCCAATCCCAAATTCCCAACCCTAGCCCTGAAAAATCCGCCCCAACCCCAACCCCAGCCCTGGAAACCTCTGGCCTCCGTTCATCCACCTCACAAGAATCCCACACCAGGATCTACAGCCTCTGCTCGGCGGCCGAGGAAGGAGGTTTCGATGTTGTGGGGTAGGAGGTTTTGATGATCTACGACCTATGAAGGACAAGAGGTGGGAGGTTTCGCCGTCGTCGCCGCCGCGAGGAGGGGGAGGGGTTGTTGGACAGTCGGTTCGATGACGTCGCCGTCGCTGCCGCCACTTTTCTTTTATTTCAAAATTCCATCATTCTCATTAATTTCATTTTCGTTTAGAGTATGTTAGGTGATAAAGAAGAGAGAGGTTTACATGGGTAATATAGTGTTTTAAATTTTTATTTTTTGAAATAAGGGTATAATATTTAATTCATATAATTCCGACCAAATTCAGATTTTTAGGGTTAGATTGGAACTTTCAACCAAATAATAGGGATATAATTGAACTTTTATATTTTAAAGGGTTAGATTGACACTTTCAACCAAAATATAGGGTTATTTTAGCACTTAACTCTAAAGGGAAAATATGAAACGACGTCAATAGAAGCATCATTTTCACCAATTTTTGCCACATGAGAAAAAAACAATTCTGCATGATAATACCAATGCTCCCACCATCCCACACTAAACTACACACTTATTATTTGACTGTCAACACTATCAAATTTCAACCACATATTTAAATAGATACATAAGCAATAATATTATCGTACGTGACATTGTTGGAGTCTTCATAAAAAGTAGCTTCTACAGATTAACTTTTTATGTATGCCATTATTATACATATTAATGATCAAACATGTTTATTGAAAATCGTGAAACTATTTTTACAATTTAATCTACGATGGAGGGAGTATCTCCATTAAATTTCAAGCTCGCTTACTTTTAAATATTAATTAAAATAAAATAAATAGAAATTATTAAACTAAACTTGAAATATATGTATACATATATATAATTGGGATCAGGTGAGAACACCCATTTATGTGAAAACAAATCCTGACCATTGATATTGATAAAATAACGACTCATATTTAAGGAAAAAATAAACATTAAAACTAATTAAGTTGCCAAAGTCTCGGTTATGCATTAGGTGTTCTCGTTGTTCCCTCGTTGCTTCATTTTATTGAAAGAGATATCGTTGAATCAAACTCACACCGGAGGACTCCTTCACCCTGCGTCGCAATCCCACCCATTTGTGACCTCTAATGTGATCTCCGACAATAATTGATTGATTGAGGCGGACTCGTGGTCGATTAAGAGCGAATACGAAAGTATTATTGATGATGAGTAACGTCACACTGATGCCTCTAATGCCCTCATCGCCATTAAGTTACGTGCTGCCTATGACTCTGAAGCCCTCGTCGTTGTAAATTTACGTCCTGCCTATGTCTCCATAGCCCTCGCCATCGTTAATTTACATGTAGCCTGCGATTACAGGTTGGATTCGCTGGCCTTTTTTAAATGTTTCCATGTAATATGAAATGTTTAGTCATTGTTCCTGAAATCTACTGTTGAAATAGAGGATTTTTTGTGTATATGTGTGGGAGAGTTACCTGGGCTACTTGTTGGAAACTGATATCGCAAACTAGGCTGATGGAGACTTGACTATAGTGGGAGAAAGAGGGCTGAATCTGAGTGGAGGGCAGAAGCAGAGGATTCAGCTGGTGCGAGAAATTTACAGTGATTCAAATGTTCTTTTTCTCGATGATCCATTTAGTGCGGTTGATGCAAAGACTGGAAATCACACATTCAAGGTAAGATAGTTAGAAGAATGTGAGTAGTTTGAGTTTACTTCGCGTAAAATCACTCTCTCAGTTATCACATGAATTTGTATGAGTGCATAATAAAGCTTATGAGTGGGAAGATGTGGTTTACGCTACTCATCAACTCGAGTTCCTTGATCAAGCTGACCTTTCTTGGTAAACTTTTCATAAACTAAATGAGTTAATGTCCAAATGTTGTCAATTTTCATCATTTTTCTGTAATATTTATTAGTGACAATGTTGTATAATTTATGAAAGATGGTATAATTGTGCAATCCAAAAAATTTAAGGACCTGATTGTTTTTGTAAACTTTTGGAAAACTTGATGAATTCATGTCCATATCTGGTCAGTAGTTAATTTTTGTAACATTTGTTAGTGACAATGTGATTTGATTATATCCAGGAGATGAAAGATGGTATGATTGTGCAATCGGGGAAATATCATGACCTAATTTTCCGATCAAGAAGGCGAACTCATTCGCCAAGTTTTGCTCACACAAAAACTCTCAATCAGGTAACCTCTCATCAACATTCTGGCTGAAGCAGCATTGGCAGAAGAGCGTGACTGATGCTGCGGAGAAGTTCACCGAATCAATATCATTTGACAAGGCTCTCTACAAGTATGACACTATGGGCAGCCGGACCCACGCCTCCATGCTTGCTCATCAGGTATTTTTCTATAATTTTCAATTTGTCAAGTTTTACAGTATTGTGATTTTTGAGTTTTAAAATAATTATTAGCTTTGTGAACATAGACAGTGAAATGTTACATTTTGCTCATTTTTGAATTAACGGGGATTGATCACTGAGATTGATATAGAGAAATTGTTTGAAAGGTCTTGATGACATAGAAAGGCAAATTGAGGTAGGGCATTTCATGTGGTAAATTGATAGTGAGGATGTGCATATGAACATTAATTGAAGCCGCACTAACTGATTTGGTCGGGGAGCCGGCGAAAAAGCTGCATACATATAGGAGTAGGAATGACCAAGTTTGCATTGACTTCTGCCTGTGGTGCTCTGACAGTATCGACACCATTGTTGAATGTATTAAGCATCTTCAGATCTTGATGTGGATGACAGTAATGATTCTGCTTTTGCTGTGGATGAAAGCAACACAAGTGATGCTGCTGTTGGTGAAAGTATTGAAGCCTCTTCTACTACTAAAAGCTCTGACGCTGCTCCTGCTGCTAAACCAGAAAGCACAGATGACTCATCAGCCAATGAAAGAGCTGAAAGTGAAACTATAGATGATGAAGAAGCTGTTGAAGATGCCCTAGCAATTAAGCTCGAGACTACTCCATTAGACTTCTGTTTCCCAACTACCAATCAAACTAAGCACTGGTTCACCCGCTATGTTGAGTTTCATAGACGTGTTGCAACAAAAGGTGATAATGCTCCCGAGTGTCAGAAGTTTGCCAAATATTATCGCGCACTCTGCCCTGGGGAATGGGTGGACAAATGGAATGAGCTAAGGGAGAACGATACCTTCCCCGGTCCTCTGTAGATTTAATTGAAGGTTAATTGAATATGGTTCTTATAATTCATTTGCAAGTTTTCCCTAAATCATAGAGAACCTATTTAAACAACCTGAGAAAAAATGAAGAGTTTTGGCTTGTCTGTTGGAGCTTGTTCAAGTAGCAAGACTTGTCGCTCCTCCGAGGGGAATTTTTTTCACAATGTGATGATGACAATGTTACAATGATGTATAATTGAGTTGCACCTAGCTTAGATTTTGTCTGCTTTCATAAAAAAAGGTTGCTCTTCTGAAACTTACACTCAAGAATGATGGCTTAATAGTTTGTGGATATACCCATTTGCAGAGGGCACAACCGGTGAAAGTGTTATAGTCTCACCCTCAGGATCCGTACTTGCGGGCCCAAACTATAAAGACGAAGCGCTTATCTTTGCGGATCTTGATCTTGGAGAAATTGCTCGGGGAAAGTTTGATTTTTATGTCATCGTGCATTATTCAAGACCTGAAGTGCCTAGCCGTGTCGTTAGGTGCCATCATACGAGCCCGGTGACATTCACTTTGGATTCTTTTATTTTGGCCTAGCACTCCAATCGTTCAACCCAATCATTTTAAGTTGAAGCACCTACACACATAAGTTTGAACACTTACATTTAAATTTTTAAGCACCTACACTTTCCTTTTAAAGTAGTTATAATGAATAATTAAATTGGTAAGAAAATTTTTAGGCACAAAAAATATCATTTTCAAGCACGCACATCTTTAACTTGAACCACCTACACACATGAGTTGAAACACCTACAGTTAAAAGTCGAAGCACCAAGACTCTACACTCAAAGAAACTACACACATAAGTTGAAGCACCTACACACATAACTTGAAGCACCTACAGTTAAAAGTTGAACTACCTACACTTTACGCTCAAAGCACCTATAAGAAATAATTAGATTGGCACAAAAATTTCAAAACACCAAAAATATCATTTCAAAGACCCACACCTTTAATTTAAAGTACCTACACACATGAGTTGAAGCAGTTACAGTTAAAAGTTGAAGCACCTAGACTTTACGCTCAAAGAAACTGCACACATAAGTTGAAGCATCCACACCTTTAACTTAAAGCACCGACACATAACTTGAAGCACCTAAAGTTAAAAGTTGAAGCACCTACACTTTACACTCAAAACACTTATAAGAATTAATTAAATTGACACAAAAATTTTAAAACACCAAAAATATCATTTTCAAGCACCCACGCCTTTAACTTAAAACACCGACACACATGATTTGAAGCACCTACAATTAAAAGTTGAAGCACCTAGACTTTACGCTCCAAGAAACTACACATATAAGTTGAAGCATCCACACCTTTAACTTAAAGTAGCGACACACATAACTTGAAGCACCTACGGTTAAAAGTTGAAGCACCTACACTTTACGCTCAAAGCACTTATAAGAATGAATCAAATTGGCACAAAAATTTTAAAATACCAAAAATATCATTTTCAAGCACGCACGCCTTTAACTTAAAGCAACTACAATTAAAAGTTGAAGTGCTGGTTTAGAAGAAGAACTAATATACAATATAAAAGCAACGATGTTTGGAATCTATTGTATCTTTACTTACTTCTCTCTAATTGTGATTTCCCACATGTTGTACTATATCGCCCAGGAAAAGAAAGAAGAACTAGGCTACTCCTTTTCCACTTTCTGAATTAACTTGTCCTTGCGCTTACCATTTCTTCAAACTTGCTAGCGAGTGTTGATCGCTCCTTAATCCCTCCTGGTCGGTCGCCTTTTGGGAATTTCTTAGCTCAGGTACGAAGATTTACCACCACCTTTCATAAGGCCCTACATATATAATAACAGGAAAAATTAAGAGTGAAACTACACGCTAAAAGTAGGCGTTTAGAAGATAATAAGATGGCACCACTCGCCCTATACCGCCTGAAAGGGAATATCTTCCGGCTTGGAATCTTTGGCGTTGTTATTTGACACAACTGTGGGACGCACAAAAATAAATAATGCAACGATGAGGCAATCTTAACCATCAAATCAAGTGGTTTAATGGTTTGGATTTGTTCTCACATAAATGAGTGTTCTCACATTAAGGGGGTGTTCTCACATAAACCCACCCCTATATATATGTGTGTGTTGTGTGTGTGTGATGGGTGGGGAGTGTGAAATGTTGTAACGGACAAACTACTAGAAAACAGGTACATAGGCACCGGCAAGGTAGTGATACTGGTGCTACAAAACCAAATTACTGGTGCCTATAATAAATTCAGCACCGGTACACAAAAAATTGATGCCTATGAATAAATTCAGCACCGGTACACTGAATACCGGTGCCTTTGAAGAAAGAATATTTAGATTTAATATTTTTCAGCACTGGTTTTGGATGAATGACATATACCGATGCTAATACCAGTGCCTATGATCGGAATAGTAATTTTTGTGGGTAAATTTTTGGTGGAAAAATAGCTAGCACCAGTAATAATACCGTTGCTCATAGAAAATTTTCGAAAAATGGTTTATGGTATGAGTTACTCTTGAAAATGAGTTTATGGTATGAGTTGCTCAAGAATATCTATTAGCGCTTTCCAACATTTTACTAAATTTTTTATTTATTTAATATTTTTATATTTAGTCAAGAATAACCAAAACCGTGTATTTTGGAGTAAATGATAATGGGGTAGCATAATTTTGGGCCACATTGTAATTTTTCAAGACTGTGTAGAACAATCAATGTTGACTTTTGAGACCCTTCCATACATGCCAAAATCACAATCCTATATTATCGAATTGCATTTTGGTTATGCTAATTTTGTGATTCGATGACTCCAACTTTCTTGGAGGGATCTAAGTGCAAAAAGTAAAAACTTTACTCGTAACTCCAAATTGAAATCTGCTTGAACGTGATGCTACCTTATACACCCCACTGTATTTTCAATTTCTGTAAGGGAATATTTATAAAAAAATTGAGTATAAAAACATATCTATAATTCTTTCCGATTTCACTTTGTAACTTCCAAGATCAACCATAAGTTACTCTAGAACAAGTACTAGTGCTTTTCAATAGTTTACCCAAAAAATTATTATTTTATATTTATACATTTAGGAAATAATAACAAAAATCATGTATTTAAAGCAATGGGTGATGGGGTAACACTATTTTGGGGGCACATTGTAATTTTTCAAGAATTTATATAAGTAATAAATGTTGACTTTCGAGACCCTTCCGTTCACCCATACATGCCCAAATTGCAGAGTTGAAATCATATATTATTGAGTTGCATTTTGGTTAAACTAATTTCGTGATTTGACAACTCCAACTTTCTTGGAGGTACCTAAGTGCAAAAGGTAAAAACTTTACTCGTAACTTCAAATTGAAATCCGCTCGAACGAAATGTTATCATATACACCCCCATTGTATTTTCCATGTCTGTAAGAGAATATTTATAAAAAATCGAGCACAGAAGCATATCCATAATTCTTTCTGATTCACTTTGTAACTTCCAAGTAATTAACCACAAGTTACTCTGGAACATGTACTAACGCTTTTCAATAATTTATCAAAAAGTTCATTTATTTATATTTCTATATTTAGGAAAAAATAACAAAAATCATGTATTTTGGAGCAATGGGTAATGGGATAACACAAATTTGGGCTACAGTAATTTTTCAAGAATTATGTTACAAGCTCTTTCGTTCACCCATTGTAGCCCAATTTCAATAACGTAACTGTCCCTTATTTATTTGCGTTTTGATTTCTCCAATTTTGTGATTCGTCTCCTCCCTCATGCACATAATTGTAAAAATGAAAATGTTAACTTAGAGGGCAAAATACTGGCATTGTTTTTCAGTCATATCGGTGCTAATATGTAGTGGGAAAATGAAAATTTTAAATTTTCGTCCAATATTTTTGAGGAATTTTTATGAGCACCGGTAGCACCATCATAGGTACCAGTCAGACTACCAGTGCTAGGTACTTAAAATATTTTTCTTCCCTTTGCTCTCGGGAAGAAAAAAATTACAACGCCCATTTAAAGCAATGTCACACAACTGCATTTGAAGTACCTAGCACCAGCATGAACACCATAGGCACCAATTTTCGCGCCACCACCGCATTCGACCACGCCTCAACCCTTGCGTCCATCTTCACGGTTATGGTTCATTGATGTTATCTAGGGTTTATGGAGATTAGGTTTGTTTTTATGATAATTGATGTTGTTAATCTATGTTTAAGTTTAGTTGGTTTCATGAATTGAAGGTTGTTATATATTTTCAAATACATGAAATGAACTTTTAGGTTGTGGTTATGAATTTTCCAAATTTTTTACATGAACTTCTGTTTTTTTAGTGTTTTGTTTGTCCTATCGTTCTTTATGAATTTATGGGTTCCATATTCTGGCGGTGAGTTTATTCTCACTAGCCGAATTTTTTATTATTGATTACCAATTTACTAGCACCGGCATTTCACGGGATAGGCACCGCCGGTGCCTAAGTAACCTGGTGCAAGAATGTAATTTCATAGGCATTGGTAGTGCATATCGTCATGAAAATGATCAAACACCGGTATCTTTCTTTACCGGTGCTTATATTTATCGCATCAGTACACTTTACCGATGCTCAAAACTATTAAATATTACACCAAGTCACTTAGGCACCGATATCTCAACGGACGATTTTATCGATGCCTTAGTGGTATTTTACCGATACCTATCGAGGGATTTGCCAGTAGTGATAGTATCAGTCTCCCTCCATATATTCATAGGCAATTAGGCATGCCTTTGAATAAAAGAGTCGATGTTGTTTGCAAGTGGAAAATATGCAAAGATGAGGCTACCACTATGTAATAATTTATTATTGCCAGTCATTTACGTTAAAGAAACTCTAGCAATACTATTATAAGTCAATGCATAGACTTGAATAGTCTGACTTGTTTTAGTCAAAGAGTATAGGCGTTCCCATAGACCTAATAATAATAATAATAATAATAATAATATACTATTTTTTAAAAACTTATACATTGTAATTGTTAAATGAAAATATTAATTTTTTTATTTTGAATAAAGTATTTTAAAGTTAAATATTGTAATTTTCATATAATAATTCTTATATCACTAGTGCTGAAATAAGGTATTAATGACGGTTAAAAAGGTCATTATCCATCTATCACAAACTACCATTATATGACGCTTTTTGAAACAGTTTCAATTTCGGAACCTCTTTCAAATTTAACAAAAGAATATATTCTGGAATATCACACTGACATTCAAACTCAGATTGATATTCAAACATCGACAGATCTTCAAAGTTATAAAAACAAACTACCATGTACACCAATTCAAATATACATTTGAATAAACCAATTAACTTGATTAACCATCTCAATCGGTCTTCAAATCTTCAAAACCACCACCACCGTACTCATATCAGTCGATGAAAACCTAGAACATCTAACTCATGAATATTAAAAAAATAAACATCACTAACACCATACATACCCATCAAAGAACACCCTCAATATAACTTAACAACCCCAACAAAAATCACTAATCCGTACCTGCCGACCTTTTTAGCTGTTTTCCTGGCTCCAAAAGCCATCACGGTTGCTTTGTTGGGGAAGGAAATCGAGAAAGTGGAATTTGGGTTGGGAAAAAAGGAAATAAATCTCGATTTTTAGCAAATCAAAGTGGCTGGGATATTTAGAAATTGGCCGGGAGGAGATTGAAAGAAAATTTGAAGGACTTTTGGGATAAAATTGGGAGAAGATTGGACGAGTTTCGGGAGGCAATTTTGGAGGAGATTTGGGGAGAAGATAAGAAGAGATCCTTAATGCGTCTTCCAAAAAAAAGAGGATCTATTTAACCAGTAGGATGATTGAACTGCCATGAGTGTTGAACTGCCGTTAATTATATAGTTTAACCCTTGTGTAATATTTATTACATTCCAAAATGAAATATTTTGACTCGGAACCTCAATAAATGGCGGTTACAGGTGAAAAATAAACAATCATCGTACACCGACGCCGTTAATAATTTCCGCACTATTGTACTTTCACACTCAAACATATTATATATTTTAACTTATGAAATATAAATTAAAAATTAAAAAAATAATTTTGCCTATCGATTTTTGGGGAGAATGCATCCTTAAATAAGCTTACCTTATCAATTGCACATCAACACATATGTTAGATGGCTGATTGCCTCATCAGCTCCTATACGGTCGCGCACCAGATTACAACCATCTCCGTGTGTTCGGTTGTCTGTGTTTTGCTTCTCAGCTCCCACAACCGCGTGATAAGTTTGCATCTAGAAGTCGAAAGTGCATTTTCTTGGCTATCTTCTTGACAATAAAGCTTGGCGTGCTTATGAATTGGAGTCTCGAACTGTTTTTGAAAGCTAGTATGTGATATTTTATGAATATTGCTTCCCTTTTGCACTCGTTTCTGCGAAGACACCACCTGCTGATCCACTGCCATCTCAGTCACCTATCATTTTTAACGACTCGATCCCTGAGCCATCCGACCCGATGGAGCCGCACAGTCCTGATCAACCGCAGCCAGCTCAACAGTCAACTCAGTCGACCGTGACCGGTCAGCAGCCAGCTCTTCTCGAGCTCCAACCGCCCATCACCGAGTCACATCAGTAGCCACCAGCGTTGCACAAACCATGACCGCCTCTAGCCGAGCTCAGCCAGCCGACACCCGCCTCACGGCCACCAGCTCTATTAGTCGTTCAGTCGCCACCTTATGAACCGACATCCTATCTGCCTGAGTCCAGTCGGCCAGTTTGTCCTCCCAGCACTCGTTGATGTGTCTTCTATTGTGTTCATATTTTGTGGGATTAATATGATTTTATTGAGATATAATTTACACTTTAGGTGTTTCTGGCGCAGGAATTCATGGAATATGAAGAATTGATAGGGAGCTATACATTGTACTCTTTTCCCCTTTACCAGTGAATTTTTTCCCACTGAATTTTCCAGGTTAAAGTTTTTAATGAGGTGATGTGCTGCAATGGAAAATGTTCTTAAGACATTATTCCAGAGATGAAGGAAAGAAGACAAAAACAGAATTGCTGAAGTTATGAGGTGGAAAGTAAATTATTGAAGAGATGTGACTTTAAATAAAATAAAGATATTCACTTCCCATATTATATTAGAATTGTATTATATCTTTCCAATTGAAATTCCTGAATTTTAGTAATTAGTTATTTAGAATTAGAATAGATATTATTTTATTCTGCGAGCAGAAAACGAATCAGACTTCTATTTTCTGGCGGAACACCTATATGCATAAATACATGTTTGTGTTGAGGGGTTACGCATGCAGTAGGTTAGTTTAGAAGAGGAGTTATTTTTAGTTTACAAAAAAATACCAGCTCGTTGTTTGATTTTCGGCGACGCAATTATTTGGTTTTGAAGGAGTGCAAACCAATTCCTGGTTTGTTCGTTAGTTTTTATTTTATTAATTATGTTTTGTTTTTATATTATTTATTTGTTTAGTTTAATTATTATGAATAACTAATTTATGTATCGGCGTGGAATAGCAAGCATTAGTGATATGAATCTCCTTGCGAAAACTCTGGATTGCGGAAAATCGGATCTTTATATATTTGAGAATCTCGCACCACTCAAATAAATGCACGAAT
>JAULKM010138946.1:0-18504 GCA_032355605.1 Rubia tinctorum
AATTGGTGAACCACGTAAATCTTGTGTCTTGTTAATTTCGTTCATATTTTCTATTCTTTCTCCATTCCGCACAACAAATAGCAATCCCTATACTCTAATTATATCATCTCTTATAAATTTGAATTGAGAATATCAAGATGTAGTTTTAAAAAATGAAAAAAGAAGTTAGTGAACAAGGGAATTCATAAAAGCGGTAATGAAATTGAATTTCATAAGATTTTTTGTCAAAATGATAAGACCTTTAAATACAAAAAAGTATAAACCAAGAAAGTGCCAAGCTTTGGTTGGAATTACCTATTAAGTCAAACAAAGGCACCAAGGCCAAGCCATGACCAAGGCCTGTATTTTAGAATGTCAACCGAATATATGTTGAATGCCTTGACCAAAAATGTCACCAACAAGCAAGGAAACATAATGCAATTTCAAGGTGAGACCTAATGATCAAGAACTTTGAGAAACAAATAAGCTATGTTTTGAGGTGGTTTATGATACGTTAAATTCATGTATTTTCTAAAGCATTTGACATCTTTTGATATTATTTTGTGGGTGGATTGCGAGGTTTAGATAGATTTACATCATAAGGGATTTAAATGCCAATTTTCAGTTTTCGTATCTGAATCTTTCATTTTGTAGTAACATATTTTGAGTCTAATGAATTTTCGTCCTTACGAGCATCTAGATTATATTTTTGAGGTTATTTGTAGATCGCTCGTAAGCACTTCAGAGTAGTTTAGTGAAGGTCATTTGCAAGTATGGTATAGAAGACAGAAGGCCACGAGTCAAAATGTGGTAGAAGATAGAAAGTTGAAGAAGGAAGACAAAGAAGCGGATGAATTGAAATCCAAGAGCTGAACCAAGTGTTGGGAGCGATCTTACAAGAATCAGAATATGAGGGTGCACCATTGTATTCGTCTTCTCGAACACTATAAAATGAACTACAAGAACTCCCAAACCGAATCAACGATTCACCCATCGCGGAGCATACAAGTTGAAGGAAAAAAACCAATTTAGCAATAATCAAAGACTGGCACGAGCTGTGCATATCTGCACGGCTTGTGCCATGCCCTGTGCCGAAAAGCTGAAGGTTAGACCACGGGCTGCGCAATCATGCATGACCCACACACTCAAAAGATAGCTGACATAGCTTCAGACTAGGGCCAACATGGTTTTGG
Organism: Rubia tinctorum; assembly: GCA_032355605.1. Taxonomy (NCBI): domain Eukaryota; kingdom Viridiplantae; phylum Streptophyta; class Magnoliopsida; order Gentianales; family Rubiaceae; genus Rubia; species Rubia tinctorum. Next base: position 1,173 of record JAULKM010138946.1, read on the forward strand.
ATGGTCCGTGCGCTCAGAACACCCAGGAACGCCTCCACTCCGCGGCTCGCGTGCTTTGCGCGGGCTGTACATTGTTGCACAGCCTATGCCAGCATAACACTAGAGGTGTCATTAGGGTTTCCTTATGGTTTTCCAAACTTAGGCCATTAGAGGCCCATTTATCTTCTCATATATAAGGAGTGTTTAGTCTCCTAGGGTTAAGTATCCATAATGTTGATCTTAGTTTTTTGTACGTATGAAGGAAGAGGAGAATCCTCTCTCTCTCTAGAGTTCTTCTTCTTTTTCCTTCTTTTAGTTCTTAGGTCAATGGATTTAATTCAATGAATGTTATGAATTTAATAATAGCAGTAGAATAGTTTATTTCTTGGGGTAATATTTGTATTCATGACTTGATGTGATTCTTAGATTTCCCTGCCTTTATGTCCTATGAATATTTGTACTTGATTTGAGATTTACATTCTTGTAAGATTTATGCCATGACATACTTTATCATACATCCATAGATTCATGCATAGTATAATCTCGTACTAGGCTAAAATTCTATCTTTGGAGTGTTAGATTAGGGCTATTGTAGACTCGAGAGTACCGGTGAGATGAGTGCATTCGTGCTACCTCAAGAGTACCGACCCGATCATTATACTCTAATTCTAGTTGGCTAGTTGTGTAAGTGATTTCATGTTAGGGGTGTTAGACTAATTCCTAATGAGGGGAAACCCTTGGCTTACCTAAATTTATAAGTGATAGTTTGTTGGGACTAGGTTTCTGGCAACTCTAGAGTCATCACGAGATGCCAATTCCTTTGCCTCTTTAGAGCTAGGGTTGGTGTCCATAGTGGAGTTCCCAGGACGTATTGTCCATTGTATCTAATGGTTGCGACCTACACAAGGCTTAGTTCCTTTAAGCGGGGTGCGTTATCATTGGGAGTGAGATAAAGGGGAAGGAGGAGCAGATCGAATAGGTCGATCGATGAAATTTCCCCAATTATTGAGGCAGTAAGGTGGCTCTTGAAGGATAGCCAGACCTTGGTGTGACAGACATTGGGAATTTTTGGCCACTTCCACACTATGTGACATAGGCACGAGGATAGTTCTATACAGTAATATGTGATAGAATCTAGTATCAAAGTCATCAATCGATCATGTTATGCAAATACTCCCAATACTAGTTAATTATAGTTTTTACTCTCTTTGCTTTCATGCTTTGTAGTTGTTAAACGCAAACCCCCCAGTTATCAGTTCCCAAGCACTAGTTACTCATGACACACAATCAAAGTGATGCCCGATTGTGGGTTATTTAAAGTCAACCTTCAAATTCCTGTATCTCTGTGGATGACAGCGAACTTTCCACTAGCTACTCTATAGTAGTTAGTAGTACGTACATGAGCAACATTCGCAAATTTTATCTTTGAAACACATCTCGTGGGTTTGAGCTCTCCTGCTAGGTTATGAACAACCTCACGGGGGTGAGGTTCAGTGGGGAGCATATTAGAGGCTCAATAATAGAGGAAGCTACCCTTCCAAAAGAAACTTAATCCAAGACCTAATGTGAATGCTATCATAGTGCATAGTGAAAAAGAGTTTAATGGGATCGAGAATATGGTTGTTGTAGATAACAAAAATGAGGAAGAGGTGATTGTTCAAGAGCCGGTTTCTAATTCCAATCCCTTTCCACATGCACTAGGTGAGCAAGCAAAGAAACCACCACTTCCACCTTATAAACTAGTTCCACCATTTTTTGGAAGCATTGAAGGATACGCATAGGAAGAAGAGCGACATGGAAATTTAAGAGACTTTGTAAATGTGAGGTAAATATCTCTCTTCTCGATGCTTTGATACAAATTTCTAGGTATGCTAATTTTTTAAAGAATTGTGTACCACTAAAAAAATCATATATTTGTCCGCTCTATTTCAAAGGAGACTTCCTCTTAAATATAATGATATGGGCAGGGTTTACCATTCCTTGTGTTATAGGATACACCACATTTGAAAGGGCCATATTAGAATTGGGTGTTTCAATGAATGTGATTCCATATTCACTGTACTAGTCATTAGAAATTGGTACCTTGCATGAAACAGGAATTGTCATACAATTAGCTGACAATTCCGATTCTTAGAAGCATGATAAACAAGCCGACCCTATTTTGTTGGGGAGACAAATTTTATAGAACTTCTAGAGCTACGATTTTTGTCCACAGTAGATATCTCATTATGGAATTTGATGGAGACATGGTAGAATTAAACATGTATGATTCTATGAAATATTCAACCGATGACCATTGTTGCTATTATATTCTTGTGATTGAGAATGTAGTGCATGATATGCTTAGAATTAATGTTGAGGATACATTGCGATTGGTCATAGAGCAAAACTTGAATAATGATGATCATGCACATATTTTACGGGTTAACTTGCATGAACCGCCATGAGAGCTAATTGAACATGCCAAACTCCCAATCCTCCTTCTCATTTGGGATCAATCCCACTAACTATAACAGGAAAAAATGTTTTTCCATATGTTTTGTAGGCATCGTTAATAGAATTAAAGTTACTACCAACTAACATCAATATGTGTTTCTTGTTGAAGTAGAGACATTACCAGTAATATTTCAAGCAAGCTCACCGAGAAACGAGAGGGAAAAATAATTGAGGTTTTAAAAGACTATAAAGAAGCCATTGCTGAGACTATTACCGATATCAAGGGAATAATTCATACCGCATGTAAGCACCAAATTTTGTTGGAGAATGATGCAAAGCTAGTGAGGCAATCATAATGTAGGTTGAACCCACCTATGATGCAGGTTGTTGGTATAAACCTCCCCAAATAAATTTAATTCTAAACCCAAAGTTGGTTACACCTCGCACTAGTGGACCGAAGCCACGAACACAAAGAGCAGCTGGCAGAATACGAATTGCACTTCACCTCACGTGGGAAGATGATATGTGCCCACTATCATCTCAACGAGACCATCACTCAACAATAAAAGGAGAACGATATGGACCATGATCATGCAAATCATTGGCTATAAATGAAAACTGAGAGTAAGGAAACAGGAAATGGCATCTCTCTAATAAAAACCTTTAAACAGAAACAAAAGCTGACATTGGTATCGAAGCTTGGTCCCGAAAACTTCCCGGAACATCGTTTGAGGGAACACAAGATGACTAAGCCGACTCGTACCAAACTTGGAGATTATGGTGGTCCAAAACTTTAAACAGAAACGAATTACCTGTCTCAAAGGATGATGAAAGAGGTAATGACATCTTTCTAGAAAAACCTTTAAACAGAAACGAAAAGCTTACTTGGACATCAGAGCTTGGTCCTGAGAACTTCCTAGGATTTTGTTTGCAGATACCCAGTATGACCAAGCCGACTTGCATCGCTCTTGGAGATTATAGTGGTCTATAAGGAATTCGCCGCATTATTGGTAAAAAAACTCTAAAGTTTATATAGGTAGGAATGATGTCTCCTATTTATGGTATGAAGCGAGTTAGACCAACTTAGGTGGCGCTTTATAATTCTGGTGTAACTGTGGTAGAGAACCAAGTAGGAGAGTTAGTTCCCACTTTGATCCAAAACAGATGGCATGTTTACATTGATTAACATAAATTGAATGTGGTAACTAGAAGGGGCCATTTACCTTTGACATTTATTTCCCGGATTCTTAAAATACTCGCTATTCATACTTTCTATTGTTTCTATGATGTCTATTCAGGGTATTTTTAGGTGTCCATTTCACCAAAATATTAGGAGAAAACCACTTTCAATGCCCCCTCAGATATGTTTGCATATAGGTATGTACCTTTTGGATATTGCAATGCCCCTGCCACTTTCTCAAGATCTATGGTTAATATTTTTTGGGAGTTTGTCTAGAACATTTTTGAGGTTTTCATGGATGACTTTACCATTCATGCTAATCTTTTGTTAAACTCCAAGAAATTCCATTTCATGATTGAATGGGGGGGATTATGCTTGGTCATGTGGTTTCTTTTAAGGGTATTCAGGTAGATAAAATAAGTGCAAAATTTTCTTATGCGTGCAGGTTTTTATGCATGTTTATTAAGGACTTTAAAACAAAATTCACCCCCCTTGTGTAATTTTTACAAAAGATGTGGAATTTTTTATCGATGAAGGTCTTCAAAGAGCATGTGATGCCTTAAAGGCAATGCTTGTTTCGAATATCACCATACAAATCCCTGACTGGTATCTCTCTTTTGAGATTATGTGAGATGCTAATGACTACACTGTCAAAGTAGTGTTGAACGTAAGGTGCAGAGAGAACCTCGTGTCATATACTATGCCTCTATGGCTCTCAATGAGCTTAACACAACTAGTCAACCACTTAGAAGGAGTTGTTGGCGGTAATATTTTTTCAAGAAAATTTCAGATTGTGTTTGCTTGGTACAAAATTTATTGTGCACATTGACCATAAAGATTTTGACATTTAATGAATAAAAGGAAAAAAAAATCCAATATTTTTTGGGTGAATCCTTCTCTTGAGTGAGTTCGATTTTGAGGTGAAAGGCGAGAGAAGCAACGAATACTTGGTAGTCAGTCATTCGTGTATATTGGTGTTCTCCTTTGACTTGGAGCCATATGTTAAGGCATGGAAAGAGCCTTTTGAGAAGAAATCATGGATGAACGATTGATACCGCTTTTTGAATTCAATCCATGGTATGATGATGTTAGCAATTTTCTTATTTCAATTTCTTCTCCCCTTTCAAAAGCACAAAGAGACAAGTTGAGAAGTTATTAGAAGTATTATGTGTGGGATTAGCCATATTTATGGAGGCCTTGTGCAGACTAAGTGATTAAAATGTGTACCCCCAATAGTGAGGTAACTTCAATTCTTACCTTTGTCATTTTCATGCACATAGAGGGAATTTTTTTAGCCAAGAAAACTGCTAGGAATGTATTATATTGTAGTTTCCGTTGGCCTAGTTGGATTAGAGAGGCTTTCTAATTTATAAATATTCTGATATTTTAAAATATTCTGGAATGTTTCCTAAAGGTGCCACAAAATTAAATTTCATATTGTGAGATATGTGATGTTTGGGGCATTGATTTTATGGGATGATATCTCAACACTTTTTGTTTCACTTGCATCGTACTTGCTGCTGACTATGTATTAAAGTGGGTGAAAGCAAAACCCATTAAGAATGATGATTCTAAATCGGTTGCATATATTATCAGAGCCAAAATATTTTCTAGGTATAGTATTCCACAAGCCTTGATTAGTGAAAAGGGTACGCACTTACGTAAATGAACAACTGGAGTTTTATTGAAGAGATATCATGTCACTAAAAACCATTCTACCGCGTATAACCCACAAACAATTAGACAAGTTGAGGTATCTAATCGGGATATAAAATAAATCCATAAAAAATAGTGAACCTGAATGGGAAGGATTGGAGCAAACATTTGGATGATAGATTTTGAGTATGTATGACTCCATGTAAGACTCCTATCATGATATCACCATATCTATTAGTCTTTATAAAACCATGTCATCTACTAGGGGAGCTAGAACCACGAGACATATTGGGTGTAAAAAATTTCAATATGAGCTTTAGATGGGACTGATTTGCTTAGGAAGTTATTACAAGAGTTGGAAGAGAAAAGAAACGATTCCTACACAAATACTGCAATCTAAAAAGCAAAAATAAAGGCGTGTGATAACAAGTTTGATCATTAGAGGTGTACTATGTAAAAATAATATAAAATAATTTTGAGGTGCGAAAGACAGAACAAATTGCATCCCATGATGCATATATATTAACCCCATTGTGCAACTACAGTGTCGATGGAAACTTTTCGAAACCACATTTTCTTCAATACCCATACCATTGATACTCAATCAGACACCTTACACTCATCTCTTTCTCCACCACCTCTAACCATCACCTCCCCATACTACCAACATCCCTCTTAAATCACTCACACCTACTTTTGTAAAATAAAAAATCCTCATTTATATTTTCTGAAACCCTAGAATTTAGGGGTTCTTCATTTTACCCATAATAAATTTGAGGGCCAGAGCCTGAGATTGGAGATTAGTGAGAAGTCCTACATAAAAAATTTCTTAATCTTTTGTTCTTAAAAGCATTTGAAGGCCTCCCTCTGACATTTGAGATATTATTTTGAAAAATCTACGAATGTGGGGGAATCATTCCGAGATAACATAATATCATAATCAACATGGGGTAGCATGTTCACTTGATTATCCTACAAAACAAGGTCCCGAGGAAGTCACTAGGATCTGGCTCCGGTGCATAAGTTAGCGTTTTGGCTTGTAGTCTTTATTTTGGGGGGAAAATTCCATTACAAGTCTTTTTGCCATGGACCTTTATTTATAACTGGCGTACTACGTGATCCTCGCTAATTGTGCTCCACGTTGCTCCTGTCATTACCGAGTCGTGGCCTTGAAGGGGTGATCATGAGTGTTGACTGTCCTCCTACTCGATGTAGAGTTCTTCCTTTGCTCTGCGAGTTGTGCTTGTACTTCCCTTACTTGATTCACTCATCACATGGTGTTTCCTTTTGGCTAAGGATTCACGTGGTTAGGAATATGTATACCATAAGGCCCCTATGACTTTAAACTATAAATGGGCGATGAAGTGCAGTTAGAATTAGTACATTAAGTAGTTACTAAAGGATAACTAAAAATTTGTACTCTTCGGTACCTGAAGGGACATACTGATAGTCATGCACCTTTGCATATCGTGGTTTAATATGGCAAGAACCGGTGGTGATAGCATTCTTACTCTAAATGACGTGGTCGTGCTAGTTAGCTAACATTCTTACTTATCTACTTGTGAGCTCACATCTCCTAGTGTTGGTGAAGTCATGACGAGGCATCCTCAGGGTATGCTAAGTGTTTATTCTTGTCATTTGTGGTAAAAGCTGACCCTTTTTGTACTCAACTACTTCTTGAGCATTCTGGAGCTTGTAGGGTAGCCCTAGCTCAGCTGCATCTGCGGGGGATAGCCATATTGGTAGGCTTTGAGCAGAAGTTCACTGTGCAGTTTTTATGTGCATATTACCGTATTTGTATGGTGTTTACCATGGATTGTTGGGTTTCGTTTGAACATAAAATTCCAAAGGTTGATATTGTGTAGGGATTCCTGATAACTATGAGAGCTTGGAGGATAAATTTTTGTATGTGAAGTGTAGAGTAGCAATGCAATTCCATTGATGACATTTTATTGGACAAGGAATTAAAGTGGACAAAAAAAGTTAGGCCCGATATGGGAACTGGTGGCTCATCTATGAGGGTATAGTGAGTTAAAGGACGACGAGGTATGAAACTTAACTTAGACTTGGTATGTTACTCTGTTCCTTTTGTAAGTAATTGGTTCCTATCTGTGCAATAGTGATTTTTTTTTCATTTAGCAAAGTTGTCGCCCTCCTGGTTAGGGATCAGGTGCATTTGGGATTCACTGTGGGGGTAGTGCCCCAAAAACTCTCTTCTTACCCAGAAATAATTGTTTGGGTGAGGCTAGTACGAGGGAGGATGCTCCTGCTAAGCGCAAAGCTGATGGGAGAGATGGCCCTTTGAATGTGGCAAGGCAAGGGGGCATTTATATCCAAGTCGGGAGCTGTTTTAAGTATTCCAGCATTATCAATTTTTGTATAGAGGTGTGTTGCTATCCTAATTTCTTGTATTGTGATTTTTTACTTTTTCATATAATGGGGTTGTGATTTAATAAGACAATGATGCCGTGCTTGATGGTGCTCTACTCATTTTCTATTTAGGAATAAAGCAGGCACGGTTACACACCCTCTGTGAGGAGAAGGATGCCTTCAACTCTACTTTACGAGCTGAGCTCAGAGTATGGACTGGTGGTGGCTTTGAGGCTCTCATTTGTACATAGAATTGCATCAGTGGGGTTATGACGAATAAGGGGGTTATTTGCCTAATAGGTCTAGTGTTCAAGGGGATTAACTAGCCCTAGCGTAGGCCGGAGAACTTAAGTAACTTTTTTGGAAACAAATATAATTTTATGTGTAACTTTTTTCAAGTGAGAGTTATTAATATATATTCGTGTTTGCGTGATCTATGGGTGTGGAGGTCTGATTGTGTGGTATTTTTTTATGCGATATGTGTTGCTGGTGTGTATATGGGCTTCCTTACGGGGTTGACTAGGGTTGTTGCAAATGTTTGGGTTATGGATGTTCAGGTAAAGCAACTAAATGTAACCTAACTGTGACCGTACGGGACCGCATACTAGAGCGTTGCATACTAAGGGTATTGGTACTTAGGGGATGAGGGGTTTACTCGTGCTGGTAAGAAAATATTAGAATCTTATATGGATTCTGTTTGCCTAATGAATATGTGGATAGATTAGTCAGACTATAGACTTATTCTTCGTCATAGGTCCTGATGAGTGAGAATGATATGTCTAAAGTTTTGCATGTTCCCTATGTGGTTAAGAATTTCCACTTGGGTTTGGGGTTCGTCTCTAGCCAAATTTTTACGACTAATTGTCAGTGTGTAAATGTTTCCCAAATGTTGTATGTATATTTCTCAACTCTACCCGAAGGGCATGTATGTGCCTATTCTGAGGACTTTTTGGTTACTGTGTTGGTGATGTTATGCTATCGTTGTTTTATGCTTTGTTTTCGTCTGAAATGATACTTGTTGTGATTGACTAGGTTTGTGTTGGGGGATGACTAGTGATATGGTTGCTTGCATGTGTGCTGTGAAGTATGGTAATTTTTCACAGGTGTACTAGATTATGGGTCACCTAAGTTGCTTCGTTTAGTTTTTATCACATGCTAACTTCGTCCCTATGAGCTCATTTGTAATGTCTTTAGAGTGGTTTAATTAACGTGAGTGTTTTTGTGTTTATATTTGCATTTGGGTTGTGGTCTTATCGAAATAGGGCATGGATTGAGAGTGGTAGGTGTAAGAGGTGATGTGTGTGTGTATTAGTTGAGGCACGGGTCGATGATGAGCTTATGTCGCGAGGTTGGTCATGTTCCAGGCGTATGTGAAGTTGCATCCTTCTCATTGTCCTTGTGTGATAGGTGGTTTAGGGGGGGATTGAATTTCTACTTGTGTCGCGAGACTGCTAATTTTACAAGCATATGCAAAGCCGCAGTATTATCTTTGTCTTTATGTGTGTTCATTAGTAAAAGGGAGATACGTGTATCCGCTTGTGTCGCGAAGCTGGAGATTTACCAGACGTATGAGAAACCGTGGTAGTGTCGCTGCCTTTGTCATGATGGGGGTGTATTTCTTACAGATTGAATCCGTAGGTGATTTCCCTACTTTTTGTTGCATCGAGTAGGTTAGGTAAAGTTTTATGAATGCATAGAATTGGTTGTTGTGTAGGCTAATTGACGACTTCAGTTTTGGGCTTAGAGGATGAGCATGCCACGTGGGCGAGTCAGTTCACATTATCCTATTTGTGGTATTTAACTTTTCTGTTTTCCGAGGCTAGGATAGGGGGTAGGTAGTTATGGGTGGCGCAAAATCAAGACTTTTTAGGTACTAACTTAATGTTATTTACACTTCATATATGCATATTATCTCTATGTGAAGGAAACCATATTGGGGGATATCCCTAGGTTTAGTTTGTCTGTGATTATGTTATTGTGGGTCTGTTCTCTGCGTTGTGTGTTTCGTGTCATAATTGAAGCTATTGTGAATGTGTGTAAGTTGTAGGCTTCCTATAATAAACATGGTGCGGGATTTTTTGGGTGCCTGGATTATGTACTTAAAGCCTTATTCGTTTGGGGATAATCCTTCTTTGATGGATTGTTTGAAGGAGTTACTTCTCTTGCTGGTGGGGCGCAAACTTGGTTAACAATTCTTACGGGATTTTCTAAGAAATCTCATGCGAGCTGTGAGTATGCAATTTTGACTATTCTATGTTTTATTTGTTCTTATGCCCATGTTAAGACATCAAACGCATGTATTTTCTAGGGCATTTAACATCTCTTTTTTTTAAAAAACATTTTGTGGGTAGATTGCTATATTTAGTTAGGTTTATTTCATAAAGGATTTAGATGACCAGTTTTGTTTTACTTATCTAAATCTCTCATTTTGTAGCATATTTTAAATTTAATAGATTTTTGTCTTACGAGCGTCTAGATCTTCTTTTGTGAGCTTATTTGTAGATTTCACGTAAGCCCTTTGGAGTTGAAGATTGAAGGCCAATTCCTAAATTGGAAGAAGATTGAAAGCCATGAGTCAAAATGTGATAGAAGGTAGAAGTGTCGAAGAAGAGTCAAATCTTGGAAGTGTCGAACAAGTGGCACGGGAAATGTAAAATGGTACGACCCATGTGATTGTCCCATGCTAGACAAGTTGGGGCCTAAGATGGTCCATGAAAACTTGCACTGCTTGTGAACGAAGATTGGAGGAAACTTCAACTTCACATGACTGGCTGTGCAACTTAGCATGGCCCGTGCGCTCAAATCGGAATTCTAGCAGACACAGACGAACGACACCCCGTGCACGACTGCACATGCCATGCTGGTCGTGCCTTGCACTCTGGCATGGCCCGTGTCAACGTGGCACAAGGTTTCCAAAACCTGAGCTTTTGAGGCTCATTTCACTTTTACTATAAAAAGAGCCTATAGTCTTGTAGGGTTTAACAAGAAGTAGTTAGTTAGCATTGGTCTTGGGAATAAGAGGTTGTAAAATCACTCTCTAGGGTTTTTATCTTCTCTATTCATTTACTCTTAGATTGGTGGCATTTATTCCTATATTTGTCATGGATTTAGTGCTTGTAGAATAGTTTTAATTCTTGGGGTGGTATTTGTATTCATGATTTGACTTGGATTTGTGAGATTCTTAGATTCCCCTAATTTTTTATGTTATGAATATTTGTGTATGATTTGTGGATTATATTCTTATTTGATTTATGCCATGATATGTTTTATGATGCACACATGATTTCATTCATTGCATACTATCGTGCTATGCTTGAATGCTAATTTAAGAGTATCAAATTAGAGGTGTCATTGTAGTCTTGAGAGTGTCGGGGAGATATGTGTATTAAATCTATCTTGTGAGTACCGAGGTGATTTGTTGGACTTTAATCTAATTCGCTAGTCGTGTGAGGATTTACATAATTGGAGCAGTGGACCGGGGGTTGCTGTATAGAAATTCCTAATGAGGGAATCCCTGGCTTACCCCAAAAATTAAGTGCTAATAGTTTAAAGAGAAAAGGGTTTTACTGACCCCCAGAGTCATGTCAAGACACCGATTCCTTTTCCTTTCTAGGCCTATGATCGTTCTCCATAATGGAGAGCTCAGTGATGTAATAGAATAGACTTACTCCCTAATCTAACGGTTGTGACCTATGCAAGGCTTATGACCTTTAAGTGAGGGCTCGTTAAGATTGGGAGTGATATTAAGAGGATGAATTGTGGTATTGAAAGATTGAAGCACATCCCTAATTACGGAGGAGGTGAGATGGTTTGAAGGGAGACGAACCACTATGAGACAGATAGTGGGAATTCCCTAACTATCTCCACACTATGTGACATAGCATGAAAGTTAGGTCTATAGGTACTTATGTGAATAGAATCAAGGATCAAATCCATATGTTAGTAATGTTACGCAAATACAGTTAAGATTAATTAATGTATAGTTTACTTCGCTTTACTCCCATGCTCATAGTTGTTAGTTACACCACTCTTCTTGTTCGTTACTACAAGTTATTCCAGATATGCGATTGGGGTGATGCCCAATCATGGATTTGTTTTATTAATTCTCAGATGCTAGTATCTCTGTGGACGACACCTGGACTTACCACTAGCTACGTCATTATAGTTAGGAGTGAGTACGGGAGAAACTTATAAATATCATCCTTGACCTTTTGAGCAACTCGTGGGATAACGACCCTGTAGGGTGCGGGTCACCCCATGTATGGGTTATTAATCTTCTTACTGCTGTTTTCTAGGATCGGCTGTTGGGATCAGCGAACGACGGGGTGGAGGTGATGATGAACCTCCATCTATCCAGCCTTTTTTCACGGGGGCCGAGGGGAACCGGCGTGAGGTGAGGCCTAAACTTGAAGCGGCTTGGCTCTAGGGGATATATGTGTTGTACAAACAATAGACGGACCTAAATAAATTAGTTCAACGGCTTTGTTCGACTGTGCAAGAATGAGGTATGGTATGTTGATGGCATCAAGAGTGCTTAATCAGCATACTCGCCTACTTTTAGGCTGGGTGCCCTTCCTATGGAGGTGCACCATAGGTGACGCTGTGGTGGCCCGTTCTTTCTGTGCTCGATGAGACAGTGACATCCTTTGCACCAACAACGAAGTGGCCTTGTCTGCCGCATTAGGCTTAGTTTCTTATTCGATATGCTGTAATATGTTCTATTTTAAACTATGTAACATTTCTCAATGTAATTTATTAGATTAGGAGCAATGTTCTATTGCTGTAATGTTTTATTGTAATGTCTATCTTGGGTTGCATGGCCCCAAAACAAAATTTTATTTATTGGGCCATTTAGACCGAGATTTTGTTTTAGTTTTTGTTGTATTTTGTTCGGTACTTGTCGTACCGTTTACAAATATATATATATATATATATAATGATTGGCCTAATTTCTAAGACTACTGTGTTGTGGTAACTACGTCTTAGTTATAGGCTTAATTTTCGGGACTTAAGCAGACATATATAAGATAAGTCATGTGAAGTTGTTTTTATTCTTGCCAGTGCTATTGCATGTATAGAGTTTAGTGTGTTGGAGTGTACCTTGTTGTTGGGGGTTTGACTAGGATACCAATCGTTAGTTTAAAATGGATAAATATTGTCTTTGCGATCGTCCTTTCCCTTCCTATTACACGCACAAGCAACTTCATTGTAATTTGTTTAATTCCTATTTTTTTGTTTTCTTCGCTTTCTTTTCAAATTAATTAATATGGGAATGAGAAATTAGAGAAGAAATAAACTTCCACAATCAAAATCTATTCAAAAAATTTGTTCGTGTTTTAAATTACCCAAAACTTGGCTTAGTGCATACTTAAAAATTAAATAATCTATATCATATTTAAATACTTCAAATATAATTTTTTAAAATGTATTTTGTATTGAACCTTGGATGCATTTTAAACCATTTGATATCATGCAAACATGTATATTATTACAAGTTATGATATTTTTGAGTAAAAATTGAATAGCTTACCAGTTGTTGCTATATCTTGGAGGGTATAATTATCAATATATATGAACTTAGTACCGGTTAGCTCTCGATTAAGCTCATCTGCCAGTAATTGAAGACGATAATTGAACAATTGAATTGCATCGTTAATAGAATTGTTGCATGTCCCATTATCAGATGATATCTCTAATGGAGTACAACCGCTGCACCCAACCCAAATACTGCTATTTTTCTGGCTACATACCCGAATAGAGTATATCACAAACAAAAAATTATGTCAAAAAAATCTCTCTCTGTGTAAAATGATAATAAGTTGAAAAGACAAAACTATTTACACGATACAACAAATATATATATATATATATATATATATATATGGAACTTTGGTATAATATTGACAAAAGGAGTTAATAATTGTTTTTTTCATTTTACCTTTGATTCTCGTTTAAAAAATAAAGTAATTTTAAAAAACTTACTATTAAACTAAGCAGACAAATCTCTGTCTAACATAAAAATTTAAAACAAGCGGCATGAAGAGATATTAAATTTATTGACTTTTCATCTTAAAACAAATTAATTACAAGTGGAGTTACACAAAATTTTATATGTTAGCTCTTCATTTTTTTAATACAGTGATGTAGGAAAACTATCATTTAAATTAATGCAGTTGTATCAAGACATGGACATGCATATATAAGATTAACTATTAAATTTGCTCCCTATGAAACTTCATAAAATGATAAATTCCTCTCTTTTCTATGTTAGAAAAATCATAGACTGTCCCTTTATTTGTGAAAATACATAATAAGATGGGAAAAAACAAAAATACACTTCTTTTATGTTTTTTAAAAAATAAATATTTATTTTAAAACTTGGAGCTAAAAGAGTAATATAGAAGTTTGACAATACATTAGCATGTTCAAATGAACATACTAAAATTAACATCATTATGGTTAAATTCCACAATTTGTCTAATTGGTCTCTAATTCATGAATTTTTTATGTATTTAAAAAAGAACATTCGGCGAAAATGGATTATGTAGGATTTGTGAATATGCTTTAATTGTATAGGCATAACACAAACCTTTAGCTGGTGATAATATTGTTCAACTAAGGCGGCAGCATATTGATCCGGTAGGTGTATATGAACTGCTGGAGCTATAAAATGATGGGCGAAAGTAGTTGTTGATGTAGTCGTTACTTCCAATCACAACGTTGTGCAAGCATTTTCCCACGTGCTCTTTTGCTGCAGTTTGATTTCCTAGAAAAGAAGCAACTTCTGAAACTATCATGTGATGGTTTAGACCGGAGCTGCTTATTGAAGTTAATCAAAATCAATAAAAGTGAAAAACAAAATTAAGGAAATATGCATGAAAGTTAAACCTTAATTTCTTGACTTAGTCTAAATACATGTTAGGAATTAGGAGCAATGTATGCCATTTATTTTTATTTAGATTTCAACAATTTTTAAACAATCTTCCATTTTCATCTATCTCGGAGATTATTTTCTGCCACCCTCCTTCACCCAATTTATAATAATACGTTAGAGAAGACTTAAAAATATGCAAAATATGATTATGTTTTCCCCCATATTTTGTTCATTTTAGGAAAAGACAGCCGTGCAGGGGCGAATCCAGAAAATTTTCAATGGGTAACCAAATACTAATACCCTCTATTAAAAAATATATATTTAATATTAATGGTAAAAAAAATTTTACATGGGGTAACCAAATACTAATACTCCCCTATTTTTTTTAAACATGAGGTAACCATGGTTACCCCATGCCTCTACATAGATCCACCCCTGCAGCCGTGTGTCACATATGCGTCGGTCGAGCGGAAGACTGAATTTATAAATTATTTAAAGATCTGGAACTTTGTTACAACTTTGAACAAATAAAATATGCAAGATAAAACCGGGTCAAAACTAGGTTAAAATTCCTAAGTCATAACATGCTCTTGTTATTTGTGACACACTCATTATAAATGAATGTTTTCTTTTGTTTGACACTCTTTCCATTTTTGGCAAGATTCCTTCAATTTCATCCATTCATTTTCTTCACCTAAATCCAAACATCTAAACCTATGTTAGCATAAATAGAAAAATGGAGGGAGTATAAGGTTTCATATGGATTTTAATGGACACATTTTAAATTTGACCTAAGCGCATTGCGATGGATGGATATAATGCAAAATTAAGACCCTTAATTCAAAGAAAAGAAAAAGAGATCAAGAAAAATATACCAATTCAGAACCTGTTTGATCACGAATTCCAGCAGAGCCTGAAGCATAATTAACACCCTTAATAATACTTGGACCTTTTGCCATGGAGAACGGAGGTGTGTAGTCATCAAATCCTAAGTTCTCACCTAATTAATAATCACAACATTAATAATGTGATATAACAAAAATGGACATTGTAAAAATTCTACTTACCAGAATAATGTGAAGAGAAATATTATTTATTTGAATCCCTACATGTATGATAATGATTTTCTTAGATCCTTAATTTCTAGGATGTGTTTTATCGACCATAACATTTTAAAAATATGACATTTTTATCTCGTTGATGAATTTTAGTCTACTAAATTATAATTATCACATTGCTATTTTTTACGAGTAACAAGAAAATTTGTAGTTCAAAGGCTTCCAAAAGTATAAAAGGAAAAATGTCTCCATTCGAGATCCACTAAAATTTCTCCCTGTATTTATACAGGAGAACACATGATCAACCAAAATCAGATATTCCTCTAGGACATTATATCGATTAGCCTTCTCTTAGAGGTGATTTCATGCATAAGGTCCCCAATCCAAATTTAACCAGGAGAGATTGTTCAAAATGGTACTCACTTTCAATCGAAATTCACAGTTTGATACCCAAATTTTGAATTTGTCCTTTAAATGTACCCACTGTTTCATTTATGTTTCAAAATGACACCTTTCAGCAAAAATTGGTACCAATTTGGATCACAATTGTGCCACAATGGTAACCACTTTTAGCTAAAAAAAATTTACCTTTTCGGGATATTCTTGGAAAAATGGTTAGTTTTTCAGAACAATTTTAAAATTCGAGTACTAAACTGTAAATTTCACTTAAAACGGGTACACATTTTCTCATCTTCATAAAGAGAAAAGGAAGTGAAATGATTTGGGTGATGGAAGAAACAATGCAGACTCAACATTTTGTCACTAGTAAAGAAAAGCATTGATCAGTTAGGGCCATAAATCATGGGTCGTCTGTACACGAGCACCGAATTTTAAGAGTGACTTACAACCCTTGCATGTATGCTAGAAAAAATATGTACTAGCTTCCAGTGTGGGATCTTTATATTCCAACATATCCAATGAAATATTGTGATTATGGCTAGTTTTTTGTTTGTTTGAGGCGTTCAAATCATGGATTGGTGGTTGTATGGTAAAAATATATGTTCTCATTAGGTACCCTGTGAAAGTAAAATTAATGAGCAATATTGTAGTTTTGATGTAATTACTTGAGACGGGATATTTATGAGATTGGGATCGTGGCATGAAGTTAGTTAGTCGTTTCATAGTTTAAAAATGTTCTTTCACCCATAATATTTTTCATAAGTTGTGAGTTTTTACTGTGCTAGTTCCTAGCCATTTATGGAAAAAATTCAATAAGTTAAATAATTTGAGTTTTGCCTTTAATGAGCTCAAGAGTGCCATTAAGCACAAAATATACTGCGTGTACTTTCAACTATTACGACATTTAATAACAATCAGGTTGGCTTCTCTTCATCACTCAAGGTTCAATTTCAGATGCTTCAGATCTTTGTACATAAAATGTACATTATTCCTCCAATAATTTCTTCGTTTCCTGCTTGAAGTTTTTTTCTACATCATGAAAATAAATGCTTCAGTTGTTTTTGCCTATTTGCTCCTGTACTCTGAGAAGATTATTTTAAGCTGTTTTGGCATTTTGAGAAATTTCTTTGAGCTCACTCCGATGGAAGTGCATGAAAAATTGATGCGTATATCTTAGTATAGAGTACAAGCAATAGGTGTGTTGATGTCTTTTTGAGGAAGTTCAAGTTTACCTGTTATAAATCGTACTTGGACAGACCCACAAAGTAAGGAAAAAAAATATTAGTTGAAGTACCGATCGTGGTTAGGGGTGAGATCGAGCCGAGCCGAGCCGAGCCCGACCACCCCTAGGCTCGAGCTCGGCTCGGAAAAAAATGACTC
>JAULKM010138957.1:0-18504 GCA_032355605.1 Rubia tinctorum
TCACACGTGGATTACGCGCGTCACACCTATCACACGTGGATTACACGAGCCACGTGGATTACACGCGTCACACCTACCTGTGTAGTCACTCACACTTGGATTACACGTTCCTTTAATTAAATATAAAATTAAAATAAAATTATAGGACGTATTTGAAGAATGCATCCTCTTTATTTTTTATTTTTTAAAAAAATTGGAAAATTAAAAAAATTAAAATCACATTTCAATAATGCATCCTCTTCATTTTTTTATACTTTTTTTTTGTAAAATTAAATAAATTTTAATTAGAAGACACATTTCAATAATGCGTCCTCTTCATTTTTATTTTTTTTTAAAAGGAAATTATTAAATTAAAAAAATGTATATTAATTTTAGAGGACGCATTTCAAGGATGCCTCCTCTTTTTTTAAATTTCCGTAAAATTTAATAAATAAAAAAAAATCACGTCGTCTTCTGAATTTTTTGTTTATTTTTAAATTTCAGATTTAAAAAATAAAAATTAAAAAGAAAAGAAAAGAAAAGGAAAAAACCCCAAATGAGGACGCATTTTGAAAATGCGTCCTCCCCCTTTTATTTCCACTTTCTCAGCGAACCCTATAATGCATCCAACTTTTTCATATCAGAACCCATCCAAGCAAGGACTCATAATTCAACGTTCATGATTTTCGAGAAAACATTGAGCCGTGCTTGTGATCGGGAATTATCAAGAGATGATATTTCAAAATATACATCACAAATGCATAAAATGTCATTTAATTGTATCTTTTATTTATACTATAAGGCTTGAGTGTTTCGCAACTACTCCAAAATGAATTAAATATTTGACCATTATTTTTTTGAATAATGGTCAAAATGAATAATTTAAGGACACTAACTTTTTTATTTTTTATTTTTATAATTTTACATTTTTTATTAATTATTAAAATAATTTTAAAAAATAATTTTAAAAAATAATGAAAATATTATTAAATAATTAAATTAATTAGCTAAATGAAACAGTTAAATATCGTTATGTTTGCAGAATGCATATTTGGAGGAAAAATAGCTGTTCGCCGCCTCACTTTCAAAATAATTACTCCCAATCCCAGATTAAATTGTAAAAATATCAAAGATTCAGTCAAACTAATACAATTTTGACTAATATTTGAATAACTATATAAACAATGATATTGTTGTACGTGATATCGCTGGATTTGTTAGTTTTTAAAAAGCAACTTTTTGTTTACTGATATTATACGTGGCTAAATATATTAACGGTCAAACGTGTGTATTAGACACCGTAAAAAATTCTGTGCAATTTAATCTGGGAAAGAGGGAGTAATATTCTTTATGAGTACAACCCAATCAAACACAGTCGTAATACGTCGGTCGGTAAACTTTAACTTAAAAGTTGCGAAAGTTTGACAATAATTTTGGGTGGAAAGAATACCTGGTAAGTAGAATTTTGCCTGTAGCTGGAGTGGCCGTCCCCGCCTTCCACATGGTATGAGCTAAAGGCTGAGCCATCTCCAGCCATCTCCAGCACTATGATAATAAGCTTGAGATGTTAGGTTTAAGCTTGTGAGTGTGGAGATGTGGCGGTTACCCAACTGCATATAAATAGACATGAAGAACACAAAGGCGGTGTTATATTTTGGTTGCAAGGACTCCCTAATTTTTTAAAATTTATTTTGTGTGCAGATAGCGACAATTTAATTACAAACGGGTGTATTTCGTAGAAATTATAAACTTTTAAAGGGTGTGTTTTGTAGAAATTATAAACTGTTTTACTTATCCACTTAACACGTTCTCTATTACTTGTAGCTCTTCATGTCATCGACAAATTCCGAATCTACCATCTAAATTGTGTTGAATTAATTGGGAAAAAATTGACTCTTTCATTAAATTTTTAAATAATATCACTAAAAAAATTCCATCATAAGATGTAACACCCAAGGAAACTATGGGGCAAACTAGTAAATTCAAACATGTTACTTTGTCTCTTCAACATACAACGTTAGGGTAAGGAGAAAGGCTTTTTTATTTCGCTAGAAAGCTTCTCCGACGAAGCAATCAATTAAGAATGCACAATCTCACACCTCGTGATCCGGGCAAATTTCAAATTACAATTTAACTATTCATTTAGTCAAAACTTATAAACTTTGATCATAACATTAAACTGGTATATAAGTATAAATACTATTGTGTGAAACATTATTAAATTCATCATAAATTTAATTTTTAAAATATCAATTTTTTACAATTTTTAATTATTTTTAATGAAAAATATTAATGATCAAACATTTTTTAAAGTAAATGTAAAAGGTTAAAAATGTGAATTTTGAAATAGGACGAAGGGAGTACATATTTTATTTTCATATTATACACAATCGTTCGAAAAGACTATAATGGTGTAGGCCTGCATCTCTCATGCAATGGGTTTTATCCTTGTGCGAGGTGGATTGCATTATTTTTTGGTTCAAATTAATGAGATTTGAATGCAAAATGGGGTTGAATTTAAAACTGGAAACAGAATGGGGAGAGTGCGTCCTCTCAATCCCCATCTTCATCAAATTCCGTATGTAAATTGTAAATTTTAAAAAACTCTAATTAATTTTTTTCTTTTTTATTAATTGTTTTTTGTAAGTATACTATTTTTTATTTAAAAAAAAAGGAAGAGGACTCATTTAGAGAATGCTTCTATTTTATTTTTTTGTAATGTGTTGTCTTTATTAGTTTCCGTTGGTAAATTTTAAAAAATAAATTAAAGAGGACACATTTAGCAATGCGTTCTTTAATTCAATATTTTTTTCTTTTTTTGTATTAATTACTTTCTGTAAGTAAAATAAAAACAAATAAATAAATAAATAAAGAGGACGCATTTGTGAATGAGTCCTCTAATTCAATTTTTTATTTTAATGTTTTTTCTTTTTTTGGAAAATAAATATAATAATAATAATAAAGAGGACACATTTAATTCAATTTTTTTATTGTCCTATTTATTTCCGAAAATAAAAGTTAAAAAAATCAAGAATCAATTTAATTTTTTAAAAAAATTTGTCCTCATTATTTTCTATAAGTAAAATAAAAAAAATGAAAAGAATGCATTCGCTGAGTGGAACCTGTAATTAAATATTTATTTCTATAAAAGAAAAAGAGGACGCATCCATCTTTTAGACTTCCTAAAATGAAAATAAAATCAAAAGTGCTTGAATTATTTTTAATTTTTGACTTCGTATGTACTATATTAAAAGAAACCAAAATAAAAGAAAGAAAATAAATCATTTGAATGTGATATTACTTTTGAAAATAGTCTTCAATTCATGAATTCATTTTGGTTTTTATGAAATGTTTTGAATTACCCGGTATTATTTTGTTGTGAAAATTAGAGGAGGGAAAGTAATATGTGAATGCGTTCCAATTTTATATTTTGTCGAAAATATTATAACCTTTCAAGTAATTAATATGGAAACAAATATTATCAAAGACGTATGAAATATATTTTAAAATGATTATGTGTGTGTATATATATATATATATATATATTTATAAGATATAGTTGTATGCTTGAAATTCAAATTATATGCTTTGCTTGATAATTATTAATTTCATTTTAAAAATGAAGTAGTAGTAATATTCTATGTTTATTTAATTGGAGGATGATAATTATAAAAAAATATGAATTCATTCATACATGGATAGGTAAAAATGTACGTATTAGTAATACAATAATCGATGAGCACGTGTCGAAGGTATTAATGACGCGCTCCACAAAATTTTCCACCTGTTCCACATGGGGGCGGGCATATTGTGCGGGATGTGCATCTTCTTACAGCCACATGAGTAAACGCTGATAAGTCGTCATCCTGAAGTCCCTCTGCTAAATCCTCCTCCATATCATCTGCTGCTTCATCATTGAAATGATGTTGTACTTGAGGACCGTTAGCGTATGAAATGGAGCAGTAGAAGATACATGCGCATGACCAGTAGCCGGAGTACGGTATGGAGTAGAATCAGCCGGAGAAGTGGTGGAGTGTGAGGGTCCAACATCTCCGTGGGCTGGACTAGCATGTGAAGGTTCGGCTTGAGAGGAACCAATGTCTGTAGTATGTCTTCTAAGGCAGCGTCGGCGGCCACCCTGTCGACCGGGAGGAGCTGTACGGTGGCTTCTGATTCCATTGTATCTCACACCAGGGAGAGGTCCCTCGGTGTGCACATGTGGGTGATAGTACCGCATTCCAGATGGCTCATGCGCATATTCTAGAGCACCTATGGCATTTTCATGTAAGTCTCTGATAACGTCTGCGAAAGGTGGGGGACATCCGTCCAAATTAATTTTGGACCCGAGGCGCATCCTAGACATAACCCGCATCTGCATAAATGAGGTAAAAATGTTAGATACACTAAAATAAAGAAATTTTATGTATTATTTACATGTAATCAGATAAAACTAATAAATACCATATGCTCCAAGTACAGCAATAAAATCAGCGTACAACTACATCGTAGTAACATACAACAAATAATTACTTTTGCAAATAGAGATCATCATTCAGCAGCATAAATTCAGTGATTTTGCCTAATGAATTTCAAAACTTAACTCAAATAGGAAGACAAAACTATTACACGTTGATAATAATCGGCACAAACTCATTCACACAACATCGATTCATAACACAAAAACATATTTCGTAGTGCATAAAAAATTATTCAGTTAAAATGTTAAAATCATGACTCCTTAATACCTCGAACAAAGAAGATGTGTTACTACTGAAAACGATTGTAAAACTTTTCTTGATACGGAACCCCAAATTTTGAAAGCTGATATTCAAATGGCATATTTATTTAATATACATTTCAAATAAATATTATCATTCAACATCATCAGTTCATTGATTTTCATAATAACTTTTAAAACATCAACATCAATTCGGAAGACGCGAATCTTATGTTCAGATCAAAATTACCAAAAACACATTCATATAATAACACAAAACATTTTTCATACATTTTCAGAAACCAAAAAATATTTCCTACATTTTCATATTCCGTACAACATATTGAAAATCAGAAAATATACCAAAAAACCGCTCGTCCAATCTCCGGCGGCACGCTTTTCAGCGGTGGCACGTTTATTCCATGCGCAGTTTCACAGGTTGCGCGTGTAGGCCACGCGCAGCTCCAGTTCCGGCGCATTGAACAGAACGGAAACCAGTAAACCAAAGAAGACCTGTACAACAACAACAGTTTCAACACAACATTCAACCAACAAAAAGGAACAATGAAGTACAAATCTACAAATAGAGCAAATTTGGTTTCCAACTTGAATCGGCGACGACTTTGGCGATGAAAATGGAACGACCGACGAAGAGGGAGCACGGCAGGGTTTATCCGGCGCAAATATGAAGCAAAGAGAGGGAGAAAATGAGAAGGAGCAGAGCGAAAAAAGGAGAACGAGCAGCCCGGTTGAACAATGGTGAAAACCGTGAATGCTCTATTTTTTGTTATTTAAACCAGGCATGAAAACGCATTCTCTGAATGTGTCTTCTAGTTTTAACAAAAAAATGCAACACGTTGAAGACACATTCTCTGAATGCGTCTTTCTATTTTAACTATAAAAAAAGAGAAAACGAATGCGTTCTCATCATTTGCATCCGCCGCACATTGTTGTAGCACCAACAATAGAAATTTCTCTACGAGGAGATATTATAACAGTATATCAGCCTCGTCAAATTTAAAATTATAAGATTTTGTTGTGCCCAAATACACATTAGAACTTAAAAAATTGAAGTGAAATATTACAAGGCATCGATTATAAGGTGTAATCATGTATTCATGGTTGGAGTACTAATCAAGTTGGTTCTCCAAACTATCCCCAACTACACGATAAGTTGTTTTCATCTGCCTACGCAATATTTATTTTCTTTTCTAGAATTAATACCGACAATAGTTTTGAAAAAATTATGTACTATACGCGTGGTTTCTCACTTAATTCACTTTAAATTGTGAAAGATAATTGAACGTATTTTAAGAAGCGGAGTCTCTTATAAAAAAAAATTGTAAGCATTGACAAAAACAGGTCTTTTAATATAAAAAATTGAGAAATTATTTGTTGGTGTATACTACTCCCTGTCCCATCAAGATTTGAACTATAATTATTATCAAGCTATTCAAAAAATATGTTTGACTGTTAATATGTTTACTTACGTATAATAATGACAAATAAAAAGTTGATATTTAGAAACTAATTGTTACTACAAATAAACAATATCATATACAATAATATTGTTGTTCATAAATCTATTCAAATATGCGGTCAAACTTTGATAAAAAAATAGCGTAAAAAAGTACTAGTGCAAATAGAGCTGAGATGGAGTGAGTACAAATTATTCACGCACTTTATTTTAGTGTCACTTATTTTGTTGGAAAGGTTCTAGGGATAAATACATTTATAACTCTAATTTTAGGTTGAAAGTGTCAATATAACTCTGTAATCTCAGAAATTGTCAATATAACCCTAACTAATTATTGTATATGCCAAACTAACCATAACTTTTAAAAATTTTGTGTCGATATAACCTAACTCCCTAATTCCGGCACTGACCTTGGAAATTCCGGCAATGACAAGATGAAATTAACAAAATTGCTATTCTCTCTATCCTTTCCTCTCCACCGCCTCTTCTTTCTTCCTAAAATTTATTCCCCCATCCATTAGCCAGTCACCGACGAGCTCCACCACCCCTCCGCCAAGCTCCACCCAAACTCCACCATCCTCGCCATTCTCTCCTGTCAACATAATTCATCTTTCTTCCTGAAATTTGTTCCCCCATCCCTTACCCAGCCCGCCACCTCCCGCCCACCACCACCACCCCACCCTCCCGCTCGCCACCATTCCACCTTGTTTCCCCATCCACTAGTCAGCCCACCACCACCCAGTCCGTTTCCCCAGCGTTGGTCAACCCCTTCATGGCGTCGGAGAAGAGCTTCCTCCGCCACCGGAGATGACGGGCTCTGATGAGGATCCCGGCTGGTAAGAAAGCAGGATCCGATACTAGTCTGCCCCAATTTCCTCGTGGGTCGGGTGCCTTGCACTTGCTCTGATCTGGACCCGAGCAGGAGGAGAAAACGAAGGGACAACCCCAGTGCCGCTCAGCCAAGTGCCGAGAAATCAATACCTTCGCTCCACCGTAAAAAATCGAGACCTTCGCTCCGACACCGGGAAAATCTTTTGTCTGGTGGTGGATGCGAACGAGGGAGACAATAATTTTAATGGAAGAAAACAATGTTATCCGGGCTTTGTAATTTTGTTATAATAAGGGCATAATTATATTTTCAATAAAAATCTGACAGTAAATTGGTTGACTAAAAAGTCAATATGGAAAAGGTTATTTTGGCACTTTTTTCAGATTGCAAGGTTATATTGACACTTTCAACCTAAACTCAAGATCATTTTAACAGTTAACTCAAGTTTTTATTATTGAAATATGACACTCTCGTTGGAAAGCCATGTTTCTTCTATACAATTATTTTCAGTTCAGGGGACTACAGATCCTATTAAACACTAATTAACAGAATTATTGATTAGAATGGACCACTTCTAAAGGACCACCTTATTAAAAATGCACAAAACCACGTAATAAAACCAATAATTTTCCCATTATGATTTGTATTTTAGGAAGGATACTTGGGTGTGATTGTAATGTTAATGTTTTTCAGAAGGGTGTCAACATTTTGGTGATCATATAAAATGTGATATTTTTGTTGTTTATCATTCCAGCGTATCACACAAATGACATCAGGATTTTTCATGGCGCAATAAATACTCTTAAAGGTACAGTCCTGCAATGGAAATGTCGATTATGTACAAGTCGGTCTCTAAATTTACATTTTGCCGAAAAGGCCTGCACCAAATGAAGATGGCCAATTTTTTTCAACAATTTGTGAAATCTTGTTAATTGTAGAGATTTACAGACTCTTCGAATCAGCATCTCTTTTTAAATTGCCTTACGATTAAGAGTCTTATTTTAAACAGATAAACTTATGCTGAGGTCATTATGCAATTATCATAGATTTCAATTGGAGCGAGATTGTTTTTAAAATAAGCTAAAAATTGAAGGCCTTTTTGTTTAAATTTAGAAACTTTAGATGCCCTATATAAGTTAATTTTAGAATTTCATATTCTTTAATTTTGCTTTTTCTCTACGTCTTCCTCGTTTTCTTTCACCCAATCATAATCGCTGAAAAACTGCCAGAAACCACCATATTTTGTGTACATACTTCATATTTGAGGCCAGGGCTGGTTCTGTGAGCGGGCGAGGTAAGGTGACTGCCTAGGGTCCAACATTTTTAGGGGCCCCAAAATGCATGCTCTCTCTATCTATATATAAATTTATTTATTTTAAATTTATTTCATTTATTTTAAGGGCTCAAAAGTTTTGAATTCAGCCCAATAGTTAGTTATGGAATTAAAACTAAACTTTGCAACAATTAAAGTGAATGAAAAGGTAAAAGGAAGGTAACAAAAGTTGTAGAATTTAATTAGAATTTAATCAGCTTTTATGGGAATAGTAAAAATAAGTAAAAACGAGCTTTTATGGGAAATTAAAAGTAACAAGTTTTACTTGTAATAGGAGAAGTCACATCCAGGACTCAGGAGAGTTCCGATTCAAAATCAAACTTTTTTGAAGATTTCAATCGGTAATTCAACGTCAAACTTTTTGTATATACACGTTATTTTCAAGTTTTACTAAAGGTTTGAAAGTGTTACTTGATAATGTTAAAGGATTCACGGTCAAATATTTGTCAAGTACAGGTTGAGAGAGTCAAATTAAAAGTGTTCAAACTATTAGATTTCAACCGATTGAAGTGAGAGATGCTTTATTAGAATTATACAATATTTGTGATGCTGCCAAGTCTAAAAGTGAAGCTGAAAGTTTAATTAATTCAATTGAAAGTTTTAAGTTTTTACTTGGTATGATCATTTGGCATGACATTTTGTGTGTTGTTAACACGGTGGGTAAGAAATTATAGTCTAAACCTATGTGTATTGACTCTACCATGAAACAATTAGACGGTTTAATTTCTTTTGTTGAGAAGTATGGGAATACTGGTTTTAATGAAAGTTTGATTATTGCTAAAAGTCTTGCATAAGATATGAACATAGAGCCAATATTTTTAACAAAGCGGCGTGTAAGTAGAGAAAAATAATTTGATGAGATTGAATGTTCTGAAATTTATCATCACCAGAATAATCATTCAAAGTTGATTATTTTAATGTTATTGTGGACATGGCGATTAATTCTTTGAAATCTATATTTGATGAATTGAAATCATTTGATTTTTTTTGTTTAGTTCTAAAATTCTAAAATCATTCGAAAACAATGAGTTGAGAAAACATTGTGATAATCTAAAAACTACTTTTACCCATAATGACTTATATGATGTTGAGTTAGATGATTTATTTACTGAACTTAAAAAAATATTGCAATCTACTTTGCTAAATGAGACATTGTCAGCAATTGAAAGCCTTGAATTTATTAAAGTGTAGATTGTTATTCCAATGTTGGTATTGCATATAGAATTTTGTTGGCAATGCCTGTTACCGTAGCATCAACCGAGAGGAGTTTTTCAAAGTTAAAGTTGCCAAAAACATATTTGAGATCGACGATGTCACAAGAAAGATTTAATGGACTTGCAATGTTGTGCATAGAAAGTGATTTTAAAAAAAAATACAAATAGATAGCATTATAAATGACTTTGCAAATAAAAATGCAAGCAAAACTCATTTTTTGTAATTTTTTAGGGTTTACCATGTTACCTTTATATTTTATCTATAACATTTTAAAAAAAAATTTCCCAGGGCCTCATTTTCGTCAAAACCGACCATGTTTGAGGTTAGTTATTATTCGTGTAGTCCACATATTTGAATAAGGTTTTCGTTTTCAGATTTGATGTTCATTTCACCTTAATTTGTGCTCTTTTCGTGTACGGGCATGAAAATGGGGAAAAACAAAAATTGTAAAAGATAATGTTAAATTTCAAAATATTTTGGACTTCCATCTTAAAGCCACATATTCATAGAGGTGATCCAAAATTTTCTACCTTAGTTATTATCATTGTAAAAAATTAGTGTAGGATACAGTGGTAGAATTAGGGGTCGAGTCGGAGCGTGAAACTAGGGGGGTCGAGCTGGAGTGCCCCCACCCCCAAAGTTCCGATGACGATGAGAGTCTCTTTCATTCCCACTCCTTTAGCACCGGCTGGTTATAATTGGTTAGACCTCCGCCCCGATGATTATTTCAACGTTTGTAAGGCCAAGTTATTTGAGGGGGTTCGGAGAAAGGGAGAGTTTGTCTTCGCCGGAATTTAGATGCAGCGGTGCAGGCGAAGAAGACTGTAGAAGACGAAAGACAACTCTAATTACTACCTAGTTATTTAATTCCGTTTTTGAAGTGAAATGTTGGGCCTAACTAGTGTAGCCCAATTGCTGCAAAACAAACTAAAAGAAACTTTTGGTCCTTAGTAATTTTGGGTTTTGGTGGAACTAATGTTTTTAATTTTAAAAACAAGTCAATTTTATTTTTATTTATTTTTTCAAACAATAAATTATTCTTTACTCTTTATACTCTCCATCAAATTTAAAAAATTATTATACTAAGTGAAATATATTACGTATGATAACGTCGTAAAAAAATATGATATTTAGAAAATACACGTTAGAAGAATCTAATCATATATTTCATCAATAATTTTAGTTACGTGTGTAATGGTGTATTTAAAAAAGGATATTCTTGTAAATACACGTTACAAAAAATATAAAAATATTTTACATGATCATTTTAATATTTATATATGAATTGAATTTTGTGGTCAAATACATCATGTAAGAATTAACCATAAGTTAAGCAGTTAAAAATGAGACGGAGTAGGCAATTTTGTTGAGTACTTTTTAGTACATCTACTGAACGGTGGAAGTCTATCACCATCTCGCACAACGTGACCATTGATTAGTGACTTTGAATTTTGAGTCAGTGACGGCCTTAATATGGCATATGAGTCGATAGATCGATATAGAACTTTTCGTCTCTATAGTCTTGAATGAAAAAAAAATTTATGCACTACCCCCCCCCCCCCATATATTGATCTGGTTCCGCCACTGGTGGGATATATCTTTCAATTCGCCCTCTCACGTGCCAATGTGGTAACACTTCATGACCAATATCGAGCCAAATTAAAGAGGAATTCAAATATCAGCCCAATAACCCCAACTCGGACCCAGGTCCCAAATCTCATGTTAAATTTCAAAATATCTTAAACTTCCATGTTAAAACCTATTGGTAATAGATAGAGGTGGCCCAAAATACTATATACTTATTATCATCGTAAGAAACCGGCATGAGATATACTCCATCTGGTCGACTGACTGTAAAATATAGTAAACTCCCAATCATACTTATATACAATTTCTGATCAACTTCAATACCTTTCTCAACTTCAATTTATTTGTAGATCCCATTGGAGTTCGAACTAAACGAGAATTGCTTAAGCCAAATCCTTTCACTAACTTCATAGCATAATTACTCTAATTGATGAAGAATCCTTTTTTTGCTTTACTTGAAGTCCTAGAAAATAGGTGAGCTCACCAACCATGTTCATCTCA
Source organism: Rubia tinctorum (assembly GCA_032355605.1). Classification (NCBI taxonomy): domain Eukaryota; kingdom Viridiplantae; phylum Streptophyta; class Magnoliopsida; order Gentianales; family Rubiaceae; genus Rubia; species Rubia tinctorum. The sequence goes on from JAULKM010138957.1 coordinate 11,639, forward strand.
AATTCATCCTGCATTAGAGTGACAAAATTATGTACCATGGACGGTGAGGTAGAGCCAAACACAATGTTATCAACATAAATTTGAGCAATCAAATTTTTTGATGACCTATCCAGCACAAATAAAGTGCGATCTACTCCCCCTCGATGATAATATTTCTTAATGAGAAAGTTAGTCAGTCGCTCATACCATGCTCTGGGTGCCTGTTTTAGACCATACAGTGCCTTTTTAAGTCTATATACATTATGTGGATGGTAAGGATATTCAAATCCTTTTGGTTACTCGACATAGACTTCTTCATTCACCACTCCATTTAGGAAGGCACTTTTACATCCATTTGGTATAAGGTAACATCCATGGTGCAAGAAATAGCAAGAAAATCTGAATAGATTCTGACCTGACAACTGTTGCAAATGTTTCATCAAAATCAAATCCTTCTACTTGGGTGTATCCTTGAGCCACCAGTTTTGCTTTATTTCGTGTGATATGGCTATTAGCATCATATTTGTTCTTGAAGATCCACTTGGTACCAATAACATTTATACCTTTTGGAGGAGGAGAAGGACTTAGATATCATACATCATTATGTTCAAACCACCCAAGTTCCTCCTGTATGGATGCAATCCAGTATTCATCAAGCAAAGCTTTTATATAATTATTTGGTTCAATGAGAAAGATGAAACACTGTAATCCTGTAAGTTCCATGTAGTTTACCCGTGGCAGTGAACTATTTCTCTTAGTACTAGTTTCAGATTCAACCTGTGTTGGAACATGAGTGCTGGGAATGGATGTTCCAACATCGAAGTCTTCAGGATCAGTAGGATTCTTTGAATCTAGTGGTGTTCCAACATCGACTTGCTGATCAGTCAAAGTGGTCTGTTTTGGAACATGAACAAGGGCTAGTTCATCTTCTCCTTCTCCTGATACTTGCTTGTCATCAAAATCATCAACAGTTACATTAATAGACTCCATAAAGGTGTTTGTACGGATATTTTACACTCTGTAAGCACGGTTATTTACTGAGTAACCCAGAAAAATTCCTTCATCACTGCGGCTGTCAAAATTTGCTAACTGCTCTCTATCTCTGAGAATGTAACACTTACTGGCAAAGACATGAAAATATGGAACATTTGGTTTCCTTCCTTTCTATATTTCATATGATGTCTTGTTTGTGAGTGGACAAAAGTACACTCTTTTTATAGTATAACATGCTGGTTTGATTACTTCTGCCCACCATTTCTTATGAACATCTTTCTCTGCCAACATAACTCAAGTCATCTCCTATCGAGTCCTATTTTTCCTCTCAACAGTACCGTTATGTTGAGGTGTCATAGGTGCTAAAAATTTGTGTTGAATGCCGAGTTTATCACAGAAGTCACTAAACTGAGAATTTTTTAATTCTCTTCCACGATCACTGGGAATTCTCACAATCTTCCCAACCGGACTTCCTTTTTTTGTATGCAATTTGATCACCAAACTTCTAAAAACATTTGCATTATCAGATTTATCTTTGAGGAATGCCACCCAAGTGTATGTGGAAAAATCATCAACTCATACAAAAATATACTTCTTGCTAGTCATATTAGGTGTATTGACGGGACTCACCAAATCCATGTGTAATAATTCAAGATTTCTTGATGTGGTAATATACTGAACAGATGAATGAGGTGATCGAATATATTTACCTTACTGGCATGGTTCACACACAATTCCCTTTTTGTTAGTGAGAGTAGGCATACCTTGAACTTCTTTAGAGTTTGCAATCTTCACCAATGGTTTGTAGTTGATATGTCCAAGTTTCCTGTGCCACATTGTTCCTTCATCTTCTTTAGAGCTTAGGCACCTCACTTTTTGTTCCAACAGGTAGCAATTGTCCAAAGATCACATTTCTGAGAGTACTTTATCCTCACTATGTTTGACAATACATTTGTCTTTATGAAACTCCACAGTCATATTATCATCGCACAACTGACTGATACTCAGCAGATTAGCTTTCAGATCTTCTACAAGTAAAACACTTGTGAAAATTGGAAATCCTTCAATCTGGAGTTCACCTTTGCCAACAACTTGAATATTATTTACATCACCAAATGTAACAAAACCATCATCATATGGTTTAATATTAGTCAAATACTCATGGGTTCTAGTAATGTGACGAGAGCATCTACTTTAAAAGTACCACGAATCTCTGGAGTGTGCAATAAGATATGTGTGAGAAACCAGACACGTATTAATACGCTTAGGAATCCATACCTTCCTAACCAATTTAGATCTTTGATTATTGTACATGTTGGAACATGCCAACAGTTGTCGTCCATTCATGATGTCTCTGAGTAGTTTAAGACATTTTTCCGGTATGTGACCTCGATAAGAGCAGTAGTGACATATAATAGGTTTGTGTCGTCGTGTCTTCATAACTTTCTTCTTCATAGCCTATATTTTTGCTTTGAAGTCGAGAGTAATGTTTCCACTTTGTGATGGCCTATTCCGTGTCTATCTCCAAAATTCCTTCCCATAGTCAATATATCATCTAGCTTTGCCTTTCCAGTGTTCAACTTGATGATTACAGCTTCAGCCATCTCATCCCTTTCAGTCGTCAAGCTTAACTTCTGTTTTAGTTGTTCAATCTTGATCTCAAGTTTTTCAACTAGATCAGCTAGTTCCATCTTTCTTTCAGCAATTGACTTTTCTCAGATTTAAGAACTTTGTTAGCCTCAATAAATTTAATCCCCTTCTCATACATGTACTGATATGCATTGTAAATGTCTTCATCATTCACTTCCTGACTATCATCATCACTTGAGCCATCACCACTCAATTTTTAGTGTTGGAACATACAAATTTCTCAGTCATCACCACGTTGGAACATGCACCAGATATTTCAAACATATCATTTATCTTTGCTCCAAAAGCTACATAGTTACTAGTGAGTTCCTCTTCTTACTCTTATTCATCATCACTCCATGAGGTTACATATGATCTTCCTTATTTTTTTCGTGTATTAGCACATTCAGCCTGGATATGTCCATATCCTTCACATTCTCTGCATTGTATCCTTTCAGATTACTTTGCTTCACCACTCTGGTTTCTTAAGAATTGTTGATTGGTTCATTCAAGTCGTATTCCTATGTTATTTATAAAATCTTGTGCCTGAGGTCTGTTTCCACCTCCACTAGTTTTCTTTTTTGATTTTCTTTTCACCACTTTCTTCAACATTCTTAAGAAATTCTTAATGATTAATGCAAGTTCTTCAATAACATCATCACTCTCACCAACATGGTCTGTCTTAGATGAAGAAGCTTTGAATCCTAACTTTTTTTTGTTCTTTCTTTGTGGGTGGTTCCGTAGTCATCTCATATGTTTGCAAATATCTCCTCCGTTCATCTAGGGTCATGCTAGACACATCTCTTGATTCTTGAATGGTGGAAAATTTCATTGAAAATCTTTGAGACAGTGATCTCAGGGTCTTCTTCACCAGTTTTGCCTCCTGATAAGCTTTACCAAACTGATATGCCATGTTTGATATGTCTCTCAACTTCCCATTAAATACTGCAATGGTCTCATCTTCCTCCATCTTCAATTCTTCGAATTTTGTGGCCAACATTTGAAGTTTGGATTCACGTACACAACTTGTTCCTTCATGAATTGTTTGCAGAATATCCCAAGCTTTCTTTGCTTGATAACACGTGGAGATGAGTTTGAACTAACTTTCATCCACTGCAGTAAAGATAGCATTCAATGCTTTGGATTTACCATTGAATCTTTCAGCTCATCTAGAGTCCAAGTTGACTGGTCTTTGAGTTTCTTCTTCTTCGTACTCGATTCTCCCTCCTTTTATTTTGATCTAGTTTCTGCATCCTCGGTTGGATGATTCCATTTTGTTTCCACAAAGTGTCATGCTAGTTCATCAAGTAAGTTGATGAACACTCTCATGTGTGCCTTCCAATAGTTGTAGTTCGTTCTCTCCAGTAATGGTGGTTGAGACACTGAAATTCCTTCTTTGGTCGCCTTGGTAAAACCTCATCACACTTTCCTTAACACAACCAAGGCAAGAGTAAGTGACTTAACTCTGATACCAATTGAAATTTGGTTTACCTAAATTCGTTAACTACCGCAACTATATTCCAACATCATTTATCTAACCAAGTATGTAAATATAAGAACAAGGACACACAGACTTGGTAATGCAGTTCAGTGAAATTCACCTATGCCTTCAGGGCCTAGTCCAATTCAGAATAAATCCACTAATCAGAAAGATAGAGAACAATGCACACCATACAACTATACTTATCTTTTATAAGTACAACACGTGGAATTTTCAAGCTTCCCTTGCTACCTATCCACCTTGATCTGACTCCCTCTGACCTCGATACTCGTTGACGGTGGATCTCATTCTCCCGAGGAATTAAGGTATCCGATTCTGAACTTAGATCAAAAGAGTTTTGATCACGTTGGAACACAACTATAAGCTCTCGACTACTCTGAATATATAAAAAACTTGAATGCAGATTTTCTCCAATTAAATCCGTAAGTAGCTCAGCCAGAATGTCCAAGTATATAAAGCAGTCGCACGCCTCCAGTTACTTGTGCGAATTGAATTCCATTTCCACAAAATATTCTGATTACAATTAAATCCTTTAAAAATAGGAATTACCAAATATAATCCCTTAAAGTAAGTAATTCGAATATTCCATCCATTTCTTAGCCATGGCATAAATTCCCATATCAATTCTAATACCATAAATCTAATCCAATCCCATAAATATAGGAATTGATATATTCTTTAATCAAATACAACTTGGATGAAATATTTCTCCTCGGATTTACCAACGCAAACTTCTATAACTAGCAAACCTTGCTTCTTCGATGTTACAACATAACAATTCCATATTTGCATAATTTCCCCGAATTGCCAATTAAATAAAACTGAACTTTACAAATATCATAATATTTTCTTTAAAAACTACATTAGATCATTATTTCCAAAACGTTTGGAAATATATTCAACAATGGCCGCCCTAAGTTGATGATGATGTCTTAATCCCGAATCTCCGGGCGCCAATGGATTGAAGTTTGAAGTTTTTGAATTAATCCTCCCGTGACTTGCATAGTTGGACTCCGATCTTCTACATTCCAAATTTGGGTGGTTCCGACTTTTGTGGTGGCGGTCGTTGATGGTACATCATTTGAGTGTTCTCAGGAGGGCGTCCCCAACTATTCAAATTGATGGAGTTTCAGGCTCCACTAGTTTTAAGTAGATTAAATGGTGGTGTCTCGTAGTTAGGTCATAGAGTAAGATGTACATATATAATTTGATTTATTGTATGTAACATTGCAAAATAAAAAAATAAAGATTACAAATTAAATTTGAGTTTATTATATTTTTTTAATAGAGTTACTAAAATAACCATATGTTTTGGTTGAAAGTGTCAATCTAACCCTGTAAAATCTAAAAGTGCAATTCTAACCCTATTATTTGGTCAAAAATGTCAATCTAACCATGAAAACCTGAATTTGGCCAGAAACCAATAAAATAACCATTATACCCTTGATTTAAAAGTATTTTAGAAAAACAAAAGTTTGAAATGATAATTTTACCCTCTTTCACTCTCATAAAAACTAACCCGCTCCATTTCCCCTCTTTTCACCACCATTCCCGAAGTGCGTTTATTGCACAATGCAGCGGCACCGGTGGAACTCCAACAAGTGGTTTTGCGAGCTCTTGGAGCCGAAGAACCATTCTAGAATATTGCTCAGAATTTATCCCACTACGGACAACGGCAAAGTCGATGGACACCGTGGATGTCCGGACGGCAGCGCGAGAGGGCGCCGAAATGTTTACGCCGGCGCCGAAGTGATAGCATAAGTGCGCACTAGTACTAACACTTGTGATCGAGAAATCGAAAGCCATGCGCTTCTTTAGACGAAGCTCTGACCTGTGGTGGAAAAGTTGCGGCGGAGAAGGGCTGGCGGTGGCTGTCGAAGTGGAGAAACGATGGTGGGGCTTAGGGATATGGGTGGTAGGGAGGGCTTAGGGATGGGATTGGCAAAGGCTTAAGGCGGTGGGGCTGGAGTTTAGGTTTTACTGCTGGCAGATTCAGGTGGCAGGGTAGCGGCGACGCAGGTTTTTGGGATGAAAAAGAAGAAGAACCCTAATGGTATTTTTGTCATTAAGTTTTTAGTTTTAATACTTGGGGTATCTTAGTTTTTTTAGATTTGGTCAATGCATGAAAATGCCAAGTAAATGTCGGAACCGTGCAAAAAAAGTTATGTCGGCACACTTGCTGGAAAACATAGGGTTAGAATCACAATTTCATATTTTATAAGGTTAGATTGTCACTTTCAGAAAATAATAGGGTTAGATTTGTATTTCGTCATTTATTTAGGGGTCGTTTGGTTCAAACGAGGAAAGGGAAAGGAAAGGAAAGGAATAACCCTATTTTTTAAAATCTGTTTGGTTCAATTGTGGAAAGGGAATCAAATTCGTTCTCATTCTCTTTGTTACTGTTTGGTTCACACAAGGGAAACAAATATTAACTTCTAACATTATTTATAAAATATCATACATATGTATAAATTATTTCACATTATCAAAGATGCTAAAAAATATAAAAGTGTTTCATGAATTATTATCATAGCTAGTTCATGTAAAAAATATTTAATATAAAATTTGTAGTTCACCATCTTTAATTTATTAATATGTTGTATGTGATTAAAAAAATATGTAAATCTATTTATAATTTGTCGTAAATATTTTATGGCAAATTCTTGGGAAAGACGGTCTTTCCATAGCCTTATGAAAAAACGGGGTTTAATTATAATAATAAAAGGTAAAAGATCTTTGTTGCAATATTAAAGTTTTATTATGC
>JAULKM010138983.1:0-18503 GCA_032355605.1 Rubia tinctorum
ATCCTTAGCATATCTTTTGGCTTTTCTCTTTGTAGAGACAAAATGATTTGCAGGAGATGGCATAGCCTCAAGGAACACAACTGGTGACTCTGCATTAATCTCTATCACAGGGGACACATTCATTGGTTTATCATTATGGAGATCTGTCTGAGTAGTGTTTGCCACATTCATAGGATCCTGAATTTCAGCCTGAGACAGTGCCTCGTTTGTTGTCACATCTGTACTGATCCGATTGAGAGTATCTACAGGATGCTTTTGAGTTGTAGGTACGAAGTAGATATCATGAGCATCAGCTGTTCTTCTTGTCTTTGATGGTCCGGAACAGGTCGGCTATGGTGATTCCTGACAATGAACTAGAGCCTTTCCTTTGTCTCGTGGTCGGCTATATGTTAACATGAAATAATACTTCATTACATTTATGGTGTGGTATATTAGTACACTAATAAGTATAAACAAAATTTACTACATGTCCAACATCATTTGCTACATCTAAACATGTAATTACAATATTTCTACTCTAAATATGTAATCATATTTAATGCATTCTTGAGTGTAAGTTAACTTTATTACTCCTCCATCTCATCTTAAACTGCAATTGAACTATTCATTTAGTTAAAATTGACTAATTTAAACTGTAAAATTCTATTGATATATAAGTAAGAATATTTTCATGTGCTGCATAGTGTTAGATTCATTTTAACGTGTATTTTCATAATACTAATTTTTCTTATAGTTTTTAATTGTACATAGATAAAAATATTAATGGTGAAACATTTCTTTGAACCAATTGTCAAAAGTCAAAGAGTGCAGTTTAAATTGGGACAGAGTATATAGTTATATAATTTGTTATATCTGAACATTTAATTAAAATTACTAGATCAAGAGGTTTAAAAACTTTTAGCACCTTCATTTTAATGAATAATAGTAATAAAATTTGGGTGAAGTTTCTACTCTGAGTCTATTAAGTCTTGTTACTTCCAAATAAGAAGTTGTACTGTTCAAAAAATGGAGAATAAAGTTCTACTGTTTTTAAATTCATAGAAGAGTAATTGTGCCTAACAAAAAAACATAAATTCAAGGACAAATATGACCTTTACCCCCAAAATAAAAGCCCCAGTTAGGGAAGGAAATAGCCAAATTAGATTTTCTATAAGTGTTACGCTAGGCTTTCTGGAAGTGTTATGTTAGATTCTCAAAAGTGTTACATTGGACTCTTTACAAGTGTTACATTAGACTCTTGAGAAGTGCCACACTAGACTCTTAAGAAGTGTTACAATAGACTCTTTACAAGTGTTACATCAGTTTTGCAAAAGTGTTGCATTAGAGTAGAATAAGTGTTACCTTAAAAACGTGTTGCATTAAAAAAAATGTGAAACACTTTTGAAAAGTGTTGCATTAATCATGATAAGTGTTGAACTAGACCTAATGTAACATCGCTTAAGGTAATACTTATAAAAAAGTTACATTAGGCCTAAAGAAACATTTTTAGTACCTAATGTAATACTTTTAGAGTGATATAGTAAACCTAATTTGTAATAGTGTTCTGTTCTCGCCCAACACAAATTTAAAATTAGTTAGGGTAAGGGTGACTGATCCCGCAGGTCAAAATGATATATCCTAAATTGTTGAACTCAGATTTGATAATTGGGATCAAATAGTAATAAGATGAATGTAATACAAAAAGGGATTTTAATAATTCAAGGAAAAACCTATCAATAATTAAGTTTATTATATTTATGTTAATTGACATTCATTAAGTTTTAGCAATCTGATATAATTATGATTCAGACGCATTTCGAACTTGTTTTTTTCAGTATAACTGTACCTCATTTCAATTCAATCAATTTAATTCTTTTTTAAATTTTGCTCAGGTTCTATTCAACGAGTTATTAAAAAAAATATAGCTTAATTTATTAATGTTATTTTTACTATTCAATTCAAATTTGTTTTATTCCCTAGCACTCTGTTCAATTTTTGTTTTTAAAAAAAAGGGTATTATTCTACTACAAATTATTACAAATCAAATTGTAAAACGTGGTTAGGAAACTAATATTGATTTATTAATCACTATTAAAATCATAAATTTGAATGTAAGTTATCAAATATTTTTTATTTACTGAACACTTTCATCGATTGAATTATCAATTAGCATATTTATGCACGTAAGACATGTGCATAACTATTGTCGCATTTTTGCATGCCTATGTGGTTTATAATGTGGTATGTTAGGAAAATATTTTTTTCCTGTTGTTACATATGTTGAAGAAAACACATAATTCGATCATAGCAATAAACCCTAATTACACATTTGTACACATGTATGTACATTGAATTAGAAACTATGGTTCAATCCTTAATTATCCTTCACTCAAATTAGTTTTCCATACCATACATTAAATAAAGTTATTATACAAAGAATAATCTCAAATAAAAAATTACATATATTGAAAAAAGGAATAGTAATAGTTAAGATGTTAAGCTTGTTTAAGCGTAATTAACTATTAGTTACAATGAATCCATATAAATTTCATTGTTTATTGTCATTTTAAATGTATCTTTAATTGAACTTCATGTAACATACAAATTCACCACATTCCTTGTCCTAACATAATTCAAAATATCAACATTCTGATCTCTCCTTTGATTATTAGCTCACATTGTAATCCTTGAACCAAAGCCTTACCGAGAATAAAAATCAAATGGCAATACAATCTCAAACTTTCCTTCCTATAACCCTTGTCTCATTCTTAATTTTTTCTTCAATTTTCAAAAGGTCAGTAGCTGAAGTAACCCAAGACGACTATTACATTGAGATAGATATTAATGCTAAGTGGGTGGAAGCAATCGGCCACTTTGCAGTAGATGAGTACAAAAAAAGAACATGGAAAGAAATCAGCGAACTTCGACCGCCTGCTAGATGCTGGTAGAAAAGAAATTGGAGAGGGCAAGTACGAATAATCTCTAGTTATTATTGGAGATTCAAATCCTAGGACACAATTTTATGATGCTATTGTATTGGGCAATAATACTGCTGCAAACAAACTCATTAGTTTCAACATAACCACTGTAGGAACTAGGGTTGTTTGAAAGTTCCACTAGAAAATAATACAGGGCTTGCATCGATACTAATTACAATATATGATCGGTTCATATTAATATGCCCACACACACATACACACACATATCATGAATATACAACTATACTAATCTTAGTTTAATCAATAATAAAAAATTAAATCTCTTTTGTTTCTTACAATACAGTTACCTTCAGGAAAGTTCACTTTCCAACCCCGATCCTTGCTTACAATACATTTGGTATCTGTATCTAAATTTTATAAGCATACGATAATTTTATAGATTCAAATAATAAAAATTAAACTTGATACATTAAACATTGGATAAAACAAGATAATATGTCAATAAAATTGTTCTAATAAGATACAAATTAATATTTTAAAATACAATTATTCTATAATACAGGAGTACCATGACTATGTATGTCTTTTTTTCATGGATCAATCAAGATATATTTACACGGTAACTCATATGCCATTGAAGGTATGAAAAAATATGGTTTAAAAGCACCCAATTTTTATTAAAAGATGATTACGAAACAAAAAAAATAATGCCCGGGTTTTAATTTATTGATTTCGTTCCCTGCTATTTACCATTGAACAAAATTTCAAGTTCTAATATGTTATACTTTTGGATAAGTTTCTAAAATTTTAAAATATATTATTTTTCCAAATACCCAAAAATTTGATCAATAATCGGAATTTGGCTAAACATTTTATAGAAATTTATCTTGATAATGTTCACCTTTGTTTGTGAAAAACAAAACTCAGACGATCGGATTGCTCAGTTGTCAATCCTTTTTGGTTATGTTAGGTAGAATTTAGAAACGTATATACTAACCTCTTTTTCAGTTTGGGAGGGTCAAAATTATCAAGCCCAATCTGTCCCATGCTGATTTGTTCCAACCTGATATTACATAAATAAAATTGGATTCCATTCTTCCCCAACACAAATTTCAAATTAGTCTGGATTAGGGCAATTGATCCCGCATGTCAAAATGCCATATCCTAAATAATTGAACTATGATTGATAATTGGGATCAAATAGTAATAAGATGAATGTACTACAAAAAAGGATTTTAAGAATTAAGGAAAAACGTATCAATAATTAAGTTGATATATTTGTGTTGTTTGACATTCACTAAGTTTTAACTATTTAATAGAAATTATGATTCAAGCGCATTTCGAACTTGTTCTTTTCAGTTTAACTTTACGTCATTTCAATTCAATCAATTTAATTCTTTTTTAAATTTTTGTTCAGATTCTGTGCAGTGAACCCTTTAATAAAATATAGCTTAATTTATGTATGCTATTTTTCTATTTAATTCAGATTTGTTGAATTGCCTAACTCTCTGTTCAATATTTTTTATTTAAAAAAGGGAATTATTCTTCTACAAATTATTACGAATCAAAATGTAAAATATGTTTTGGAAACTATTATTAATTTATTAATCACTTTTAAATTCGTACATCCAAAGGTAAGTTATTAGACATTTTAAATTTACTAAACACTTTCATTTATTAAGTTATCGATTAGCATTTTTATGCACGTAAGACGTGTGCATCCTAACTAATACATAAACCATTTCCGCATTTTTGCATGTTTGTGTAGGTTATATTTTTACATATCAAGCAACTGTATGTATACTCTTGTTACAGATGTTGAAAAAAACATATAATTTGATCATAGAAATAAAACCTAATCACATGTTTGTACAAATGCAAGTACATTGGATTAGAAACAGTGGCTCAATCCTTATTTCTCCTGCACTCAAATTAGCTTTCCATACCTTACGTTAATTAAAGATATTATCCAAAAAATAATGTCAAATATTAAAGAACTATATAATTAAAAAAAGGAATAGTGATAATTAAGAGTTTAAGCATGTTTTAAGCGTAATTAACTATAGTTACAATCAATACTCATAAATTTCATTGTTTATTATCTTTTTAATTGTATCTTTAATTGAATTTAATGTAACATACGAGATTCACCAACAAGGAGAATTAACAGCTATGTATGCAGTGCGTTTCATTTTCAATATCTATATATTCCCGATATTCCACGTCTTAACATAATTTAAAACAATGACATTATGATCTCTCATTTGATTCTCAGCTCACACTGTAATATTTTAACCAAAGATTTAACAAGAATAAAAAAAGCAAATGGAAATTCGATGTCAATCTTTCCTTGTTTCTTTCTTTATTTTTTCTTCAATTTTCAAATGGTCAATAGCTGAAATAACCCAAGTTGACGATTACATTCGGCTAGACGTTAGGACTAAGTGGGTGGAAGGAATCAGTCACTTTGCAGTAGATGAATACAAAAAAGAACATGGGAAGATATCAGCGAACATTGATGGTATGCTAAATGTTGGTAGAAAAGAAGTCGGAGAGGCAAGTACGTATACTCTCTCACAACTATTAGAGATTCATATCCATGCAATACACAATTTTATGATGTTGTCTTGGACAACAATACTACTGGAAAAAAAGGTCGTTAGTTTCGAGAAAAAGGGATGCATGAATTAGGATGGTAAAAAAGGCTGCAATAAATCATATTACTGGGTTCGAATCAATACTAATTATAATATATGATAAGTTCATATTAATATATCCACACACTTATCATGAGTATAAAACTATGTTAATATTTTTTAATCAATAAGAAAAAAATTACATCACCTTTGTTTCTTACAGTACATACAACTCAATTTCCAACCCTGACCATTGCTTACAATACACTTGGTATCTGCATCTAAATTATATAAGAATACGATGATTTTATCAATTCAAATAATAAAAATTGAAATGGATACATTAAACACTGGCTAAGTCAAGACAATATGTCCATAAAATTGTTCTAATAAGGTACAAATTAATATTCAAAAAATGCAATTATTATATGGTACAATAGTACCATGCCCATAGATCTCAAATTTTCATGGATCAATCAAGTTATATATAAAATATAACTCATATGCCATTAAAGGTAGAAATTAATATGTTTTAAACGCACCCAATCGTTATTAAAACAGGATTACTAAACATAAAAATAATGCTCAAGTTTCATTTTATTGATTCCGTTCCTTACGATTTACTAATGAACAAAATTTCAAGGTCTAATATGTAATATTTTTGGATAAGTTTTTATAATTTTAAAAATATTATTGTTGCAAATAGCCAAAAGTTTAATAAATGATTGGAATTCGGCTGAACATTTTACACAACTTTGTCTTGATAGTGTTCACCTTTAATTTTTTAAAAACAAAACTCAGACGAACATATTTTTATTAGCGGTAAATCCTATTGGTACAAGATCAAAATGTCATTTATTTACCGCTTTCTTAGTTTGGTATTTTTAGAACTTTAACACTATACTTTTTTTCCTACTAGATTTTTTTTGGTGAGGTAGTGTGCCCATATATGTTTGAATGTGTTACTACCATTAGTAAGTTGTCTCTTGTTTGTTGTTTTCAATAAGTTTATCGTTCCTTGATGCCACTGTTTTAGGAATGTTTAATTGTCACAGACACTTTGAATCGAAGAAAAAAAGAAGCAGTTTTTGAGATGGAGGGTTCAGCTTATGGAGAAGCGAATCCAAAAGCTCGATTTCGAGGCCGGTGGCACCAACTCTTGCTTCAGATCAATGATCTCAGCAACTCTCCCGGCCCGTCAAGGAAGGAACTTTGCGTCGCTACAAGAAAGTTGTTACTCTTCGACAAGTCAATGGCCCAGAATTTGCAGCTAAAAAAGCAAGAATTTTTCCATCAACCATTTATCAAGTCCATTCATTCTCTGTAATAAAAATAATATTTCTTAGTCTTAGATTTTTATCAGTGTCCCCTATTGGTACTATGCTTTGAATTTTCTGTTATCATCGTTTTTGACTCAAAGAACCTAGAGAAAATTTGTGATTTCTCACCCTGCTAAGGTGAAGAATTCATAATTAGCCAAAGAATTAAAAATCTTGATGGATTTCATTTGAATAGGTATGTTCCAATTTCATAAATTCCTAATCGGTATGGTGGGCCGAAAAGGGATGAGGATTTATAATTCTCATCCACAGATGATGAAGTTTCAAAGATTGTAATCAAGGCAGGAACAACTCAAGTTGTCGAAATCCCGACACCTGGGTATATGAAGTATAGTAGTGTAGCATGTTTAGGTTTCAATTTATCTAAAGTTTATGGACAATCATTGCAGGTACCTGGGTATATGAAGTATAGTAGTGTAGCATGTTTATCTAAAGGTTAATCCTTTGTGATTTTGGTCATCTGGGGGACTTACAACAAGCCTCCAAGTGGCAGTATTAGGATCATCCTACTCGACTTGACTTACAAGAAGTTCCTAAAATAGTGGCATAATTAGAAGAACCTAAAAGTATAACTTGAAACACCAACAAACTTACCCAAATAACCTCCAAACATAACTTGAAATATGTATAATCTTTACTTAAAGATCCTACAAGTCAAACTGCAACCACATCCGGGTACTAGTCCAACTCGTAGGTGATTTAACCACCATTTGTAAGTACTTTATTAAATCTAATTTTTAGGTGCTTCAACCACAATTTATAAGTACTTTAAATGTAACATGTTGGTGTTTCTTTTATGATTTGTGTGTTATGAAAACAACTTGGTGTTGAAAGTACAACTCATAGGTGCTTTAACTACTACTTGTAAGTGATTCAAATGTAATATGTAGGTGCTCTTTTATAACTTGTGTGTGCTATGAAAACAACACGGTGCTTAAAGTACAACTCGTAAGTGCTTTAACTTTTGCTTGTAAATGCTTTGAATATACCTATAGGTAATTTAAATTATACTTGTATGTGCTTCAACTCACTCTTGTAGGTGTTTCAAGTTATAATTTGGGGGTCCTTCAAGTTTAACTTGTAGGTGTTTCAAGTTATAACTCAAAGGTGCTTCAAGTTTCCCTTCCAGGTTCTTTAATTTAATCTAGTAAGTTCTTCAAGGTATGCTTTTAGGTGTTTCAAATTATAACTAGAAGGTGATTTAAGTTTAATTTGTAGGTTCTCCAAGTTATGCTTGAGGGATTTTCAATTTATACGTGTTGGTTCTTCAAGTTATAATTCGAATGTGATTAGAGTTTAGCTTGTAGGTTCTCCGAGTTATTCTTGTTGATTTTTCATGTTATGCTCGAAGGTCCTTCACGTTATAATTTGAAAAATATTTAAGTGTATTTTTTAGTTTCTTTAAGTTATGTTTATTGGTGCTTCTGACTATGATTGTAGAAGTTAATTTATGTTTCACTCGTAGGTTTCCAAATTATGCTTGTAGGTGCTTTCGAGCTTTTCCTGCCGGCGCTTCAAGTTATAACTCGAAGGTGATTCAAGTTTTACTCGTAGTTTATACAAGGTATATATTCTTTAATTGTTGTCATTCAATTATAACTTTTAATTCAGTTCATTGGTCTGCTGCTAATAAGTATTACTTAATTACCAGTGCGTAGTCAAAAATTAATCTCACATATGCCAAAAGAATGTGTGTGGCAGACTCGGTAAGAGTCCTGGGTATGCCCTAGAATACATAGAAAAAGAAAATATATGTATGATTGTGGTTAAGATGTTAGGAAACAAAGGAGCGCTGCCATCATATGAAGTAGTTGAATGGCTTAGATTTTTCTCACATAACATCACCGTCTCATATAAATAGGTTGTCTCACCTGAAATCTCCCCTCCTTATTTATACCTATAATGAAAGGCCACACAGACATGGAGTCTTGACTCTTTCATGGTATTAGAGCAATGTTAATATCCTGCCCTTTTTTTCTTTTCAAGAATTTTCCGGCGCCCCGGCATCCTATATTCTCCCGGCACCACTTTCTTTTCTGGCCAGCATTTTGGGGATTTCTTTTTTTTTTTTTCCATTTTTTGCTCGGCTTCTTCTTCAGCAATTTTTTGACGTCCCTTCCAAATCTGCTCCTACTTTTACCAGCCTCCACTGCATCACCCTTCTTCTCTGGCGTGCATCTCACTTCCAGCAGCTCTCGATGCTCTCGTTGTCCAACCTTCCTTGCTCGTTTCAGCAGTTGATTTGCCTAGCTTCTTGTTCTCTGTTTTCAGACTTGTTTGGATGAAACAAATTGCACCCAGTGCATGTGTTCTAAGGAGGATCCAGACCACACTAGCCAATTGGCGCGTGATTGCAACGCGCCCACCATTTTCTTCTCTCGTGTATTTGCGTGAGTAATATTGTTTCAGCACCACGTTTGTCGTGGGCCGATTGCTGCTGTATCTTATATCACTACAAGAAACAAGACATTTGACCTTGGTTTACAAGACCTTTTACCTCGGTTTTCAGTCTTGAAAAAATAAAGTAAATACTTCTATATTAAAAATTAAGTTTTTTTTACCTCGGTTTGTAACCGAGATGAAAATATATTTAACCTTGGTTTTAGGTCGATGTCGGCAGGTTTTGTGCGCAACATCGGTCTGAGCAAGAATGCCGATGTTAGGTGACCATCTCTACTAGGTCGTGCAAGTCGAGGTTGTCTTGCGTGAGAATTGATGTTGCGGGGTAAACATCGCTGCAAACAGGAAAGATAATTCGTGACTTTGAGCATGCCGATGTTGCGTGTAAATCAAAGCAACGTCTCATAATCAACGACATCACACATTCTTCGGCACCCACCTTGTGTGGCTGCTGACGTGGAAGGCTAATGAATACGATGCCATTTTTATGGGGCAACGTCTCAAAAAAATGAACATTGGTTTATGCGACGTTGGTAGGATGTCGTCTCTCCACATATATGCGCGATGTCAAGGATAAATCGCGGAGACATCGATTCTCGTACAATATTATAATATTAAATATTTGATGACTCAAAAAATCATTCGTCGATAGCCGTTAAATGTTATTGACGATAGCCGTCAAATGTTATTGAATAATCCAAAACCAGTGAAATTGGTTAAAATTAAGAAACAATCAATTGTTGTTCACATAATGTGGGAATCAATGACATTTAAAAAAATCCATATAACTTGAACATATCTTACCAATACATGATAGAATATATTCAAAAACATAATCTTGATGTGAAATTGAAAGATTAATTATATTGATCCTCCTTTTCTTATGTTGCATGCATTAACACTATCTGGAGGACTAGGGGAATTACAAGTCCATGCTGAAAGTCCGTAGATAAGTCTCTTTGTCCTATTACAGAAAATGCACATGAAACAAAATTTATGTTAGATTTGGGTTGTCCCCAAATGATGTACAAATAATAACGTCAAATGCATACAACATTAATCTTAACATGGAAAAAATACATGATTTTCTTTAAAGCGACGTCGCAAGAATGATAGATTGAACTCGCAGTGTCTGGCTGATGATCGACATTAGACATTCAGTCCTATATCGTATAGGATAATGAATTGATTGACGTCACACATTCAATTCGTGTTCATCCAAATATATGATTATGTCCACAATCAGCCCTCGTATAAGCCTTTCTTCTCACTCCTTAAAAACATGGCCTTATCTTAGAAATACAAATGCTATTCACTATATAACATGTCACATAATCATCATACTTCATAATAATATTCAATCATTGGTCAATGAGGGAAACAACATGTAGAAGGCATGTTAATAAAATTTCTCAATGAACATGGAATAGAGGAAACACTACCTAAATTAATTTGAACCAGGAGATGCTCCACCCTAGGATACTTGTTGTTTGAGAGAAGAGATTAGATTGGGTTCTTGAGTAGTTGTAATGTTGTGAATGGAAGAGTGGGTATGGAGTTGGGTTAGGAAGAAGTGTGTTGGAAATGGGAAATGGGTGTTGATCCTGATAATGTTGAAATGAAATGTGGTTGGGGGGAATTTTTGTTCAAATAATTGGCTCAAAATTTTGGTACCGGCTAAAAATTTCAGTTCAACCGACGTCGGTAGAGTGTTGGTTTGTAGTTCATTTTATGCGAAACATTTGCGATGCCGTTCCGATGGGCCAAAGTGTAATTTTTTAAATGTATCGTAAAATACTCACTATTACGATTGCGACCCTTCTGACGACCCATTTATGTCAAATAGAAACAAAATTATCCTGTAAAGGTGAATAACAAACTTTTATCTCCAATTTTGGATTTCAACTTATCCCATTTCCTTGGAGCTACTTAAGTGCAAAAATAAAAAAAATCACCGGTTGTCCCAAACTCGATTATGCTCATCCCAAAAAGAAACTTTTTCATGCATAACTTATACTAACCGATGGTAGTAATGATATTGGTCTTAAGACTTTGAGATGTTCTTTCTGAATGACTCCTGTATACTTATGAGTAATCATCCACAATTTACTGTACGCCATGTACTAGCGGTTTTTAAAATTTGATGGTCAGAAATTTATACCTTTTTATTTCATAAGAAACATAGAATATGAAATTTCATTTGATTTCATGTGGTGGAAATAATCATTCTTATAACACTGATAGTAAGGGTATTAATGGAATGGTAACAAAACTGATGGAAGATTACCCTGATTTGCACCTCTCTTAGAAAGTACATATAATCTCCATATCAAACATTTTCTCTACCGTTTGGGTGCAGAGTTCTGAAGCGTAGTGAACATACGAGGAAGTTTGGGTCATAGTGTAATTTTTTTGCAAAGTTTCATCATACACTATCTGAGAAGATTTTGGTCCCATTCCATTGACCAGTGCCTGACCAAATCGGAACATCGTACTTGTGACTTGGTGAATTAGACAATGGTATCTCCGATTTTGAATTTCAACTTCTCCCACTTTTTTAGAGGGACGTAAGTGCGAAAATTGAAAAGTAAATAGGCAGTCTCATAATCTATTCCAATCGTCGCTCACGGGACCTTTATCTTCTCAATTTAAACTAATGATCCCTAATAATGATAAAGAAAATGGCATGATCCCACGGAGACTTCCACATGATCTTCCAGTTACCCTTTACATACGTGTAAGTAATCGTATACAATTAACTCTGTAACACGTATTAGCACTTTAATTTTTTTTGATGGAATGTGTAATGTCATCCGATTCTATGTCGTGAAATTTATCCTTCTAATTAATAACACTCATATTAAGGGTATAAATGGAATACTAATAAAAATGAGGGAAGAATACCCCAGTTCCTTGATGCTCAGGTATGAACAAAAATGATTGTCATAGTGTGATTTAGATTATTGGGGATCTCCAATTTTGCATTTCGTCCTCCCCCACCATCTTGGAGGGACCTAATTGTAAAAATATAAAAGTTCACCTTTTGTGTTGAAATCGATTCTGATCGAGCCGGATGTTAATAAAGTTCATGGACATATACTTAATTTAAAATAGTAGTATCTTATATACTGATAACCGTTATTAAGGTATTTTTTTTGTTCGAACGTGAGCCCTGTTGCTATGCTAGTGGGCTGAATTAGTGAGGTCCAATTTATGTATGGCCGACGTTGGTAATAGGTAGGTTAAATATAGCAGAACATGATTCACATGCAACGTCGCATATGCAGTTGATGAGACACAAGCCCATTGCTATGCTAGTGGGATGAAATGATTAGGCCCACAGTTGGAGTAGCAAACTTCGTTCAAAAGTTGGTCCTGTGTCGATATAGTCAACTGCTTTGCAACGTCGTATTGGCCGAGGTAGAATTCTTAACACTCCGTAACGACTATATATGTTGAGCTCACCTCATACATCCCATCAAATATTCAACTTTCCCTCGAATTTCAACAGCCCCCATGCCCATCTTCTCAAAGGTATGGTTTCAACATGTGGTTATATTAATTATGTTTTTGAATTTATCACAGAAATTGTTATGCATATGGTGTATGAATGTGTTATTTACTTCATGTTTTGAAGTTTCTATGTATTATGGTTCTAGAATAAGGTTCTAGGGTGTTAGAATGTGAGTTTTATGTTTTCCTCCGTTAATATGGTCTAATTTTTTTGGTGTTTTATCTTTCTTTTGGCCACTTTTCTACTATTTTTAGTGTATCCCATTTGTATGAATGCGGCGTTAGTTGTCCATCGATCATACTTCAGCTGAAGCGACCGTGGTGCGACGTCACACATTCATATTTTCTGCAGTTTACCATGTATGTGACGTTGTACCCGTATCGGTTAACCAATTGGTTATAGCAATGCGACGTCGCTCAAACATATGGAATTGATAGATTAATTGATTAATTGAATTGATTTCTTTCAAATCATTACAATATGAATTTCAGGAATGATGACTATCAATGCTGGTTTGAGCCGTTCCCTGATTGAGGTGAGCGATTTTTGTTTATATTTAAGTTTTCTTTTATTGTATTACTTATATTCTAATTTAATTTATAATAATTTCTTTGACCAATACAGATCTGTAGCGATTGAGATGATGATCATCCATAGATTACATTCGCGATATCATTTCGCATTTTATCTACACACTGACCCAAACGAACTTCGGGTCGATTCCTATTCTAGTAAGTAATCCTTGTTACACATGAATTTTCTTTTCAATTAAATTTTTCTGTAGATTAGTTTCATATATTACAGAACGTGGTTTTTGTTTATAATTCAGTTCTTGCTTAGTCATAATGTGGAGTTCCTGCTGATGTACAAGTTGCATGCTGTGCTCAAGTGCAACGGAAGGAAGTAACAAATGCATTACTCGGGGAACAGGAAGATGAAGACCCTCACGCCGAAGGGTTTTTAGGAGTTTCTTAATGATAAGGAACTCAAGGTTTGAGACACGCTCTACTTTGAGCTGATAAATGGTGTCTGGCATATAGTTTTTAATATTATTGTTCTTCCCTATAGATATAATTAGTTGTTTAGCTCTATAATTGATCTGAATATTTATATTAAACAAGTTAATTCGTATTTGGAAAAATATTTTTTCATTTCATATATTAATCTTTATTCTTTAATTTATAACCTATTTGTTGAATATAATTTTAATTTTATTCAATCCTTATTATTTAACATAAGATATTGAAAAAGTTGTTATAGTAGGATAATTAAGAAAATGTAAAAATACTTATGTTTAATGAATAATTTTGTTTCAATCAGTCTAAAACTAGCAAATTGTTGTTGCGAATTTTTTTTAAAATAAAATCGAACTGTTGACCGGCTGCTTGGTGGGCTGAAATTGTTAGGCCCTTGTAAGTCTGTGACGTCAGTAAGGGGTTAACACCATTTTTTCTTATCCGACATTGGTACGACGTCTGACAATGAGATGGACTTCACAATGGTTGAAAACGACGTCGTTACGAAACAGGTATAAATAGGAGGCCCCAAACAATTAGTTTAAGCTTCTCTTCTACAAGTTTCCAATGAATTCCAACAGTCTCCCACCTTCCTTATCTTCTCTTTTAGAAAAAGGTATGGTTTTCATAATCTCCTAACACCTAATTTATGTAATTGCTGCTTTACATCGTTTGATAAATCGTCAGTGAAAGTGTTACATTTTTTTGGTTATCTACTTTTTTCTCATATTTATGAGAGTGTAAACTTTCATTGACTGTAAACGCAGGCACTATGTTTTGGTAAGCCTCCAAAGGGTTTTTGTTTAATATTATATTTATAAAACATCATTTTTTCTGGGTTTATGTGTTTCTTCCCGTAGCCTCTTCTGATGCCTGCAACATAGGTAAGCTGTCTGTAAAACATGGTTTATGTGATTAGGGTGTGATGTCGCAGATTCTTATTTCTAGTAGCTTGTTCTTAACTATGAGACGTCGCATCTATATCAATCTGACCTTTGGTATGACCAACATGTCACCAATTTTGTGTAATGGCATCTAATTATCATTGGAATTGCATATGCGATGTCATTATTATGTAGGTCATGTGTTCGGTTATACTGACCACTTAGCGAATCATTGTCGGCGTCTCAACTTGCATTCCATAGGCCAGTTCGGACATAACATTTTCACTTCTAATCAGCCTTTTTTAAGGTCTTCTACTAATTTACATATATATATATACACATATTCTAAAACATATTCAAACTTTATAACAACTAATATGTTTTGGTTTTCGTAAAGTTTAGCACACAACGGAGCAAACCAGAGCCTATTTTCTTTGACATTGAACATCATACGATAGCTATTGATAGCCCACGTTTCCACTGCACTTTAAAGCAACATAATTTTGGAAAAAACACAACTTTAGTAAGGCAATTGAAATTAATATTATTTGTTGCCAATTTCTTATATATATACATATAAAAATTTATAACAAATATTTTTTTGGATGACTTAGTATATACCGAGGGACATTGTGCTAGTACTTTCGAATGACAAGACTCCTGTTGTGCTAAGGTGGTAAGGGATGGAGTGGAAAATGAACTACTAGGGGGTGGGAAGATAAAAACTCTGTCCCTAAAGAGTTTTGGAAAGTTCATTTCCGAAAACCACCTATGCATTAAGGGCACCATGTTCTTAGAGTTCATAGAAGTTGGGGGCCCGATTGTCTTCAAGTTCATCATTGTGCGATCTAATTGACTAAAATTTTGTTCTGTTGAAACTTAAACAATCGAATTTATGTAGTAATTGTAAGGGTATTTTCATGATCAATATTGTTTCTTTAATTATTTCACTACCTTTTTTGAACAATATATAGTTGACCGCATGTGTGATTTGATCTGTGCTTGATTTTAATAATCATTGTCAACCATACCATTCAACAACTTTTTCTACAATTGTTTCAAAAACCAATGGAAAAAAACTTTTTTAGACCGAAGTGAATCACTTTCGAACAAATAAAACCTATAAAAATTGGCCGATGTAAAACAAAACGAAAACATCAATTAAGCAAAAATGGCATGAGAACTTGTTTTAACCCATCTTTAAATTCCTTACTTATTGGTTTTTGTGGTTTTCCATCTTATTCCAACTTTTTTCAATCGTAACATAAAAAACTCACCTTTTTAAATATTTAAATAATACTTCCTATTTTGTCAAAGTCAAATTTTACCAACTTTAACCTCTAGATGATCTATCATTTACATAACAACGACGTCAGTCAGCCAATGCAGTGCATGTCGGTTAAAACAACTTATAGTGCGACATCGACAAGCCTTTTTAAACAAGATATGCGACATCGCATGCTATTTGGTAAGATCTTTTCTTCAATTTTTTACCTTTTTACTTCGTTAAAACACTAACCGGAGTAAAAATAGATATTATTTACCTCGTCTATTTTTTAACCAAGGTAATAAATATTATTTACTTTGAAAGTAAAAATAAACAGGTGAAATAAATCTTTAGTTTGGTTATTTGACCTAAACCAAAAAACCATGGTAAACGGGGCTAAGTAATACGTCATTTCTCTCGTAGTGTATACCCACTTTGACATTTTATTTTTGGGTCGGCTTCCTGGAATTATGCATCATTCAAGTTCAAGCTCCGACTGTCACTATTCTAATCAATGGATAATTAATTCTTGTGCAACAAATCATATAACTTTTTTGACTTCTCATCTTGACAAGGTACTTCCCTATCGAGGTTCTAATATGTTCTGCTTAGGCAATGGGGCTTCATTGTCAATTTCTCATATTGGTCAATGTGATATTTTGGGTATCTTGTCACATGAAGTGCTCATGGTTCTTTAAATTACAAAGATTTTAATTTCCATCAGTAACCCATTACTATTTTATTGGATGTTGATTTGTCTATCATTCGGCAGAAGCACACATGAAAAGTTGTTTGTACTGGCCATCTTAAAGCTGGGCTTTATTATCATGAGAGTGATGACTCCATTTTATATACTGAACTTTGTTTTGGAAAAATTCTTGCCTCATTAGAGCAATGACACTCTTGGCTCAGTCATAAGTCTTATGACATTCTCCAATTCTTGAATAAGCAAGGTCATATTTCTATCACCTCTATTTTAATTACCCCGGCCAGTTAGTTGTTCCTTCTAAATGATGGCTAAAATTCATCGTTTGCCCTTTTCCACTAGTGATCGCCAATCAGCTTCTTTGTTGGACAAAGTTCATTGTGACTTGTGGGGGCCTGCACTAGTTTCAGGAGTGGCGATTATTCTAATTATGTTATCTTTGTTGACAACTTTTCCCAGTTACACTGATGTTTCAAAAGTTTGTGGAGACCCAATTTTCAACTAAATTTAAATTATTCCAATTTCATGGGGGAACCAAGTTTACTAATCATCGTCTCCGTGATAATTTTATCTCTTGTAGCATTAATCATCAAATGTCAAGCCTTTATACACCTGCTTAGAATGGTCAAGCTCAGTGTAAGCACCGTAAAATCACAGAGACAGGGTTAACTATGTTTTATCACTCTTCCGTTCTTGAGTACTATTGAGTGGAAGCTTTCTCTATAGAGGTCTATATTGTAAACCGTTTACCAAGTTAGGTTCTTGGTGGTCAATATTTATTTGAGACAATTTATGGTACCGTCTTTGATTATTCCCTTTTTCATCCATATGGTTGTCGTGTGTATCAATGTTTGCGCTACATTGCCACTGATAAGTTTGCACCACGTTTCATTCCATGTGTTTTCGTTGGTTACTGAAGTGCACCATTATGCATGCGTTAGAGGATGCATTTAACACATTTATTTTTATCTTTTGTTTAGTTGATTGCTTATTTTAGTTAGCTTTGCATGACCAAGGTTTCAGACAACCATTATTGGTTTTCTTGTCTAAATCCTGCATTTTTTAGACTTAATTGAGACTAATTGATACTTTGTACATAGCGCCTAGATATTCCTCTTTGATCTTATTAGTAGGTTGCTCGGGAGTACTTTTTCATTTTCTTTTGTAGAAGGCTATCCGCGAGGGTGGTAGTAGATATTTGAAGTTCATTCCTAAGGGTGGTAGAAGATATTAAAGGCCATTTTCTAGGATGGTAGTAGATTGAAAGCCACAGACTTAAAAGGATGGTAACATATGGAATTAGGACCAAGCAAGGCGGATTCGAAGTTCAAGAAGGTGAAAGGAGAAACAAAGGGATAGTTGTTCGAGGTTACACAGAGTTCTAGGAAATATCTGAGAATAATCAGCATTTGAGGGTGTTACCATTAGCGCAAACATTGATACTCAGCATTTCAAGTTCTAATATGTTATATTTTTTGGATAAGTTTCTAAAAAATTTCAATATATTATTTTTGCAAATAGCCAAAAATTTGATTAATAATCGGAATTTGGCTAAACATTTTATAGAAATTTATCTCGATCGGATTGCTCAATTGTCAATCCTTTTTGGTTATGGTAGGTTTTTTTTAACTTGAAACTACCATAAATGGTAGGGGGGATTTCTATTTGCTTCCCCAAGCGTAAAAATGCAGAACAAGATAAAGAAGCCGGTTGGCTATGTTTTTGTACAGAAATCCCTATGCCTTTAGAACTACTAGCTATCGGGCAACTCTAATTGCCTCCAAAAGAATAATAATATGTACACAGTGTCGCTAGATTACAC
>JAULKM010138992.1:2525-18502 GCA_032355605.1 Rubia tinctorum
ACAAGTCCCACGCTTCGCTTGAGGGGGGGGGGGTAATAGGATATTAGATAAATTAGAATCAGGTTAAGAAAGGAATACCCTTTCTGATTGGGGTAATAGGATATTAGATAAATTAGAATCAGGTTAAGAAAGGAATACCCTTTCTGATTGGTTTTGTATATCTCTTTTTCCATATCTGATTCTGCCTTGTATGCCATTTGTACTCACTATATATATGAATGCACAGTCACAATTATTTGTGAGTTTTACATTCTATCATGGTATCAACCAGGTCTTTCCAAAAATATTCTGGCTTATACTCAAAAATTCCCAATTTTTTACTACCTTATTTTTCCGATCCGGGCCGCACCCACCCGCCTTTGCTCTTCCAGTCACCGCCGCTGCCCAGCCACGATTTATCGCTGATTGGAATTGGACGCCGCACGTTCCAGGCACCGTCTCCGCCACTCCTGTCCGCTACTGCTACTGTTTTTCCATCCCTGAACAACAGTTAAATCAGTCGTCCATTACCATTCACAAGTTTCCTGTGAGTTTGGTGCGATTTTATTTTTCTATTGTGCTTGGATATGTTCCTGCTTGTTCCCAATGACGACCGTTACACTTCCATCGTTAATCAACTGCATCACCATCAAGCTTGATGGTTCTAACTACTCTGACTGGCGTATTCAGGTTACCTCTGTTTTAAGAATTATCAAATTGATTGGTTATGTTGATGGTTCTATTAAATCACCTGCTTCTCCGGCAAGCTCATATTCCAAGGAATCCGATGGCAAGGCTTCCGAGGACGCTGCTGCATATGATGCTTAGATCTAGACAGATCAGCTAGTCCGAGCCACTCTTTTTTCATCCCTGACTCATTCTGCAATATGGGCAGTTGACGGTAGGGCCACTGCTGCTAAGGTAGGGATGATGTTAGAATATGACTTGAATTTGAATCCTTTTCTGTTTTGGATTTATTATTAGGTAATTCCAATTCTATTTTGTCTAGGATTAGGATAGTCCTATTCCATACTTGTTTAGAATTTTGTAGTTTGAGAGATCTATATAAACTCTTATCTGGGTCTATTTGTAATATGCTTGTGAGATTGATGACATCTGTTATTTTCTGAGAAATCTCTTTATGAGTCTGTTAATAAATTTTGTTTCCATTTTGAGGACATAGCTAACACAGTGTTAGTGAACCACGTAAATTCTCCCTATTCTTCTTTAACTCTTTGTTAGTTAGTTTCACATGTCATAACGAAATGGTATCAGAGCCGTAGCTTGATCAGAGACTTTCGTTGCAATATAACGATGAAGAAGAGAGAGAGGAAGAAAAAAGAAGAAAATTCAAGCTTGGATGATCCGTTGGCAATCCGGAGAAGTCGATTGTTTTGTTGCCTCTGTGGAAATCTGACTGCTCTGTTAGCTAACCCTCTCCTGGTGGGATTTGATTAATTTTGTTTGTTCTGTCACAAGTCTTTTCATGGTTGAACTTGGTGAAATCTATTCGGTTTTATAAATCCTTTCCTGCTTGTATTTATTCTGATTGGTAGTATTTGGGTACTTTCGGTACTTCTGCCTGGCATTTTCCCTCGTAAATTTGTTTTCATCTAGCACAACCACTGTGCATTTGGTACATCTGACACATTCGATGTGCGTCTGATACATTTGGCACAACTATTGGGTTTCTGGTACATCTGGCACAATCGATGTGCATCTGCTTTTGGGATATCTGTCTGTCTGCATCTGGTTGCTTGGAGATTCAATTCAAGGGGGAGGGGAGATTTTTAGAATTTATTTGAAACATATTTTGTTTATGTTCTATTTTTGGGCTTTTGAGTCGAGGGAGGGGAACTGTTGGGATTTCTCCTCAAAATACCTTGCTTGTTCCGCCGATCACAAATGATTTGTCGATGAGTCTTCTTGATGGTAAGGGTTTAAGTTTTCAAGGTGAAGTTGGAGTTGCGAATGTCTACAAGGGTTCGAATGTGGATATGAATGTATAAAATGTGGTACCTTGTATGTTCTACAAGGTTCTACCTTGCTAAGTTCCGCTACGGTTGCATCATCTAAAGATCGGAAGATGATTAATGTGAATACTAGTAATTCTACTGATATGTTCACCATACCGATTCCTTGTTGCAAGTTCCAAGCTTGTTTGGACTTGCTAAATGTTTTAAGTTGTTAATCTGCCCCCCTGAGGATCATACCGGAGCAGAGAGGGACAGGATACATCTGGAGAGTGTTGTTGCATCTGGTATCATCTGTTATCTGCCGTTGGTTATCTATTTCATGTGAGAGAATTCAAGTCAAGGTGGAGATTGTTAGAATATGAATTGAATCTGAATCCTTTTTTGTTTCGGATTTATTATTAGGAAATTCCAATTCTGTTTCGGACTAGGATTAAGATAGTCCTTTTCCATTCTTGTTTAGGATTTTCTAGTTTGAGATATCTATATAAACTCTCATTTGGGTCCGTTTGTAATATGCGTGTGAGATTGAAGACATCTGTTATGGTATGAGAAATCTCATTCCGAGTTTGTTAATAAAATATGTTTCCATTTTGTGGACGTAGCTAACACATTGTTAGTGAACCACATAAATTCTCCCTGTTATTCTTTAACTTTGTTCGTTAGTTGCATCTGTCATTACTGATGCTTTAGCCCCTAAATATCAGAATAATTCTCGTGCTCGTCACCTTTATCTTCGTGATTTTTTATGTGGAGTTTGTCAATATGGTCAGTTTGTTCAGGAATACGACTCTCGTTTTAAGGACATACTTGATGAATTGAGTGTTCTTGGTCATCCTCTTAATGATGGGGATATTGCTGTTGTTTTTGTCGTGGCTTGAATGATAAACTGTCACAGTTTTCATCTACTCAAATGGTGAAAGACCCTTTACCTCCTTTATACACCATTGTTGCTAATAATGAGACTTTAGAATATTCACCAAAGCTCGCTCATTTACCTTTGGACTAGTACCCTATGCCTTTTCTGGTTTTCAACAGGGGTCCGGACTGGCTAACCGCGGCAGATGAGACCGTAGTTTTGGGCGAGGGAGTGGTGGTCGTGGGAGAGGCGGCGGTCGGACACCGTTGTCGGTTGGTGGCGACGCTCCTCCACAGGGCAGTCAACCTACCTACGTCTGCTAGTTGTGCTATCGTCCCAATAATCTTGCTGAATTTTGTTATAAACTGTCACATGTTGCTCGCGAAGAGGTTAATTCCGCGGACACACCACAACCACATTATCAACAACTGAATGTCATTCCTGATTGGTGCTACCAATCACATGACTGCTTCAACTTCCAATCTGGATAGTGTCGCTCCTTATAATGATAATCGTCGTGTTTATTTTGGCAATGCTTCTTTGCATATTTCCCTTGTTGGCAATTCTCGGATTTCTGATTCTCTCACTTTATCTGATGTCTTGGTTATTCCAAATATTACTAAGAATTTATTGTCTATTGCCAAGTTAACATGGGATCTAAATGTTGTTGTTTGTTTTGATGACACTTCTTTCACTATTCAGAACAAGGTTACTAAGGAACTCGTGGGCCGATGACACACTGAGGGAGGTCTCTACATTTTAGATTACGATGGTGCTGCGTTAGTTTAATTTGTTAATTCAAATAAAGCCAAGACCCCATTTGAGCTATGACATAGTCGGTTAGGACATGTTCCATTTTCTGTTATTTCATCTTTGAATAAAACTGGTAGTTTGTCAGCTACTAGTTTGCTGCCTAAGCCTCATTCATGTACTTCTTGTGAGATGGCTGAAGGCAAGCGTCTTTCATTTAATGATAATTTAAAATGCGTACCAAGCATACTTGATTTAGTTCATTGTGACCTTGGGGGACTCTATCCAGTTGTCTCTCGTGTCAGGTACCTTTATTTTGTCATTTTTATTTATGATCACCTTCGGTTTACTTGGTTATATTATATCCTCTACGATGCAAGTATGATTTTGTAGAGGCCTATATGCAATTTGAAGCATTTGTTGAGAATCAGTTTTCTATCACCGTTATAATTTTTTTAGAGTGATGGTAGAAATGAGTTTGTGAATCATCGCATGCAAACTCATTTTGCTTATAAGGGAATTCATCATCACCTTTCATGCCCTTACACTCCATAGAAAAATGATCGTGCAGAGAGGAAGCATCATCATATTACAAAGACTGGTTTATTGATGCTCTATCATGCTGGTTTTCATTATTCATTCTGGTATAATGCTTTTTCCATAGCAGTCTATATCATTAATAGACTGCTTACTCCAATTTGATCTGGTCAGTCTCCTCTCTCCATTATTTTTGGTATTACGCCAGTCTACTCCAATTTTCATCCATTTGGTTTCCAGGTTTTCTCTTACTTGAGGCCATATGATGTGCATAAACTCGACCCTCAAAGTATGTCTTGCATCTTTCTGGGTTACAGTTCACAATACAAGGGGTAAAATGCTTTGATCCTCTTACGAAGAAGGAGTACATTTCTCGTGATGCTCGATTTGATGAGTCATTTTTTCCAGCTACTCGTACTGGTACTGTTATAGATTCTTCATCGCCTGATGGTTCAGCATTTTTGGAGCCATTGTCAGTTCCATCAGAGTTGTGTGAGTCATCCTCTTCACCGGAATCATTCATTAATTTGGAGGATTTAAATTTTCAGATTTCACAGGGAGCTTAGTGTTCTTTAGAAAATTGCATTTGTTTGCCACAGGGTGACCAGTAGCATGATCAACAGTGGTCGACGCTGCCAGGACAGCGGCCGCTGCCGATCCACACGCCGACCACCCTGGCCACACATTAGTTTCACGCACTGGCTACACCGGCCATGCATCATTCTCACAGGCTGGTGATCCTAACACCGAAAACATTGCCGGAACCTCCAACGAGTTCAGCCTCCCCTCACCGTCGGTATTGTTACCTGTCTTGGGTGTTGCGCCTGCCTCTAGTTCCTGCTTGCTTCCTCGGGATCTGAGCTGTCCCCGACTCTGGGTCTTTCTTCCTGACATCCAATGGCTATTCATTCGCGCACTGGTTCTTTATGGTACAAGGATTTTTCTGCTTATGATTTTTTTGGTTTATTGAGCTCATTATTTGGCAATACCGAGCCTCGAAGTGATCACTCTACTGTTAAGGATCTTGTGGAATGCTGCTATGCGTTTCGTGCTCAACAGACATGGGAATTGGTTCCGCGTCCTCCACACATTAATGTTGTTCGCTCAAAATGGGTGTATCGTTTGAAGTACAAGTTTGATGGTTCACTTGATTAGCATAAAGCCAGGTTAGTTGCTCAAAGTTTTACGCAATTACCCTGTTTTGATTATTACCTTACATTTAATCCGGTGGTGAAGGCATCTATTGTTCCTACTATTTTATCTATAGTTGTTACCAGAAATTGGCCTTTGCGATAGCTTGATGTTAAGAATGCATTTTTAAATGGTGTTCTTGATTCCCCGATTTATATGGAGCAGCCCGCTGGTTACAAAGACCCGATGCATCCTAATTATGTTTTTATTCTATGCGAGGCCATTTATTGATTGAAACAAGCGCCTCGTGCTTGGTTTCAACGTTTTAGTACCTTTTTGGATGACCTGGGTTTTGTATGCAGTTCTGCAGATACTTCCTTGTTTGTGTTCTTACAGGGTTCCTCTTTACTTTATTTGCTGGTTTAAGTTGATGACATTATTCTCACTGGGAGTGATGGTCATCTTATTCAGAAGTTTATTGATCGGGTTAATCAGGAATTCAAGATTACCGATCTTGGCACTCTACTATAATTTTGGGTTTGGAGGTTGTTCGTTCTTCCGATGACTTATTTCTTGGTCAGGCCAGATGTTCCAAGGAAATTTTATTGTGTGCCGAAATGCAGGATTCAACCCTAGTTGCTATCCCTTTTGTAGCTTTTTCGTAGATGTCCAGTTCTTCTGGTAAGCCATTCGAAAACCCCACACTTTATCGCTCTTTGGTTGGTGTACTACAATATTTATCCGTCACGCGTCCCGACATTTCTTATGCTGTAAACACGGTAAGTCAGTATATGCAGGGTCCTATTGATGACTATTACCAGGCTGTTAGCCGAATCCGGTGCTATGTTTGTGGTACACTGCACTATGTACTAGCTTTATTGATAAATTAACTTCAAGATTTGTGAGTCACTACACGTGTGCCACCTGTTTTGCTTTGTGATAATAACAGTGCTCTCTTTCTTACTTAGAATCCAGTTTCGCATAAGAGAGCTAAGCACATTGATATTGATTATCATTTTGTGCGTGAGATGGTGTCTTCTGGCAAGCTCAAGGTTTCTCCTGTTTCTACTGGCCAATAGCTTGCTGACATCTTTACATAGGGTCTACCCCATTCTCAGTTTGAGTTCGTACGATCCAAGCTTTGCGTTGCGACAAGTCACACGCTTCCCTTAGGGGAGGGGGATATAATATTAAATGAATTAGAATCGGATTAAGAAAGGAATACCAATTCTGATTGGTTTTGTATATATCCTTTTCCATATCTGATTCTGCCTTGTATACCCTTTATACTCACTATATATATGAATACACACAGCCACAATTATTTGTGGGTTTTACATTCTATTAGTGTGCCTTAAGGAAATTTGTGAAGAAATCAGTGATGAAATATTCCGTTCATGAGCTGTGATTGATGAATGTATCAATTTCCATATTTATGTGGTTGGATTGGATTTATGGTAATTGGAATTGATTTGATAGCAAAAGGATTTGGTTTGATTAGATGGAATATATTATAAATACTTTCTCCGGGGGATTGGATTCGATAATTCTTATTTCCATGGAATTTGATTGTAATCAGATATTGAGATGGAGAAGGAATTATTCCCACACAGATATTGACATGTGAGAGTGGTATAAATAAAAGGCAATTTGGCTAAGTTACTTACGGTTTCAATTGAAGAAAATCTGCATCCAAAATTTTGTATTCTTCGAGAAGTACTGAAAAGCTTTCGTCTGTGTTCCAACATGATCGTAACCTATTAATCAAGTTCAGAATCATATATCTTAATTTCTCGAGAGGAGAAGATTTAGAGTCGACAAGTTTCGAGGTAAGAAGGAGTCTGATCAAGGTAGATCGGTAGCAAGGGGAGGTTGCAAAATCCATGTGTTATAATTTGATAAGATAAGTATAATTGTATGGTGTACTTTGTCCTGTATTTTTGTGATTAGTGGATTTATTCAGAATTGGTCTAGGTCTAGCAGATGTAGGTAATTTTTACTGAATTGCGTAACCAAGTTTTGTGTGTTCATGCTTTCATTTATTGCACATTTGGTTAAATAATTTATATTGGAACATTCTAATATTTATTGAATAAATTAGGTAAAACCAAATTTCACCTTCGTGTAATGCCAATTTAATGATCGAGCAATATGCATCCCTCTTAATGGAAGTTTAATTAAAATGGGTGATCAATATCCTGATTTTTTTTAAAGGCAATTGTAGTTGTGATGAAATGGATGATCAATATCATGAATTTTTTTAAAGGCAGTTGTAGCTGTGATGATGTGCAGTTTATATGTATATGAACGATAGGTTATTTGAAACAAGACTAGAACATCCCTTTTGCAATGCAAGTATTTTTTTTCTAATGTTGGAGATGGATGGTATATTGTGAGTTTATAATTATGTTTAGTGTAAAATTTTGGATGAATCAAATTTTAAATGTTGATTTTGACACTTAAAAAAAAATTAAAAAAAATAAAAACAAGTTTATAAGTTGAACAGTTTGGGGAGTTTATTTTGTATTTTAACTTCTATTTTGATTTTAGATTTTAATTGATGAATGGTTGGTGTTTGAATATTTCTCGAACTTAACTGCACTTGTGTACTATTAAGATCTTAAAATTTTAACCTGTTTTAGATGCTATTAGAATCTCTACCTCTTGCTTAATAAGACATAATTATGCATGACTGATGAAGTTTTAGCCTGTCATGTTGCCTATGCATGAAGAAATTGGGACCAGAACATTCATTTGGTAGGCATTTTTTGTGTTGTTGGTGATGTTTATTAGAAGATAGTATATCGTGATTTTATAATTAATAATGGTGTAAAAATATAAGATGAATCAAATATTAAAAAAAAGAGTGAAGTGTTTATATAACCCTCAGTTCTTTGTTATGTGCAAATATAACCCTAGTTTTTTGAAAGTGCCGTTGTATCCAAAGTCATTGAAATGAGGAGTTGTACCCATAAAAATTAGGAGGAAAAAAGAGGTACTCGGGTATAAGTTTACATATTTTGGCCGACCATGGGTATATCTGCACTTTTGAAAATCAGCCATGGGTGTATTAGCGCTTTTGAAAAATTGAGGGTTATATTTGCACTTTCTAAAAAATTGTGTGTCATCTAAGCATTTTACTCAAAAAAATCTATAAAAAATGAAACAGAAAAGTTTATGAGTTCGTGGTTTTATAATACATTTTATATATGTTAGCATTCAATATTTAATATGTGTATGCTTCTTAATCTCTTATAAATAGATGCGTAGTAGAGAAAAGTACATATATCATCGGATCCTCCGAAGAAAATTTAAAATGGAAGAGGTGTTAGAGAGAGGGGTTGAATGCATCTCAATGAAGATAGAAATATTTTTATGTGAGAATTTAATGTATATGGGGTGTGAGGTGAATAAGATCCTGACACATGTCCAATAAATTAGCTATATTTTTAAAAATAAAAAAACATTAATGAAAATTAAGTAGTGGGTGAGTTATTAGACACGTGACATGATGTTATTCACCCCACACTCCCACTTACAACAAATCCCCACATAATTTTTTTCTGCAGGGGATGCAACCCACAATAACAGATATTTTTATGTTGTTTGTTTGAATTATTTGTTGTATTGTGTATTGTTATTTTAGTTTGTAGACAGAACATGACTCAACTACTTATTTAACTTTATAAGATTCAAATAATTTTAATAAGCGCATAATGCATCAACCATACGAATAATTACTAATATTTATACACCTATAGAAGTTCATAAGATCCATACATCTAAATAAGTTCATAAAAATTGTCATTAAATTTACTGATGCCGCCTCAATGTTTCACC
This sequence comes from Rubia tinctorum, assembly GCA_032355605.1. Lineage (NCBI taxonomy): Eukaryota > Viridiplantae > Streptophyta > Magnoliopsida > Gentianales > Rubiaceae > Rubia > Rubia tinctorum. Next base: position 11,595 of record JAULKM010138992.1, read on the forward strand.
CATCGCATTCCAATACTCAATTCTTGAAGCATATCTATCTTCCAAGGACGATAGTGATTGGTCACAATAGTGTTGCCACCCTGGATGCAACTGTGGTAAACCATAATGGGCACTCTCAAACTTTACACATACATAGTGTAAAGAAGTAGAACCCATGTGGATAATGGCTAACTCATTGAGGGTAGAAAATTCATGTTTCTTGGTCGCCCAAACATATAGAAAGAGACAACTGAGTGATAATGCTAAGCTATTTCAAAAAAGTCATCCGGTGTAGACATCCAATGATCCTGACCACAAGGCCTGAAGCAATGGTCGATTCGCCTGATAGCAACTAATTGTTCCTGATCCGAACCATACACGAAGTTATACCTATCGTGACAATGTATTTCATTTAGCAATGCATTTCTACCAATCTCCAATCATCTTCTAAATTGTGAAATAGAGAAGTTACACATCAAAACCCATAGTTTCCATCATCTAAAATATTCAAATTCTCGGACACAAAAAACCTCATGAATTGGGGAAGATGGAGGTTAGCAGGGTGCCTTGTCAGGTCACTCTCTGCATCAATACATTTACAATTTGAAAAAATTTCTCAAAGTAAAGCTAATCACTCATGAAAGATGTAATTCATATGTTGTTATGAAATTAATTTTAAAGTACCTCTCTGATTGTTGATCGAAAAGGAAGCTGTGGAAGGGTTTTTACGACTCTTACATGAGGTAGCACTCTAATTACTTATTTCTCGCCTTTGAGACTTCTTTTTCTTGGGAAGACCTCTAGTCTAAATGGTGTTGGCTCTATAAAACCTGTGTTTTTTGGATACATTACATTCCAGATGATCCTACTAAATGGAAACTGATCGGCTTTGTCCCAATTAAGTAAGTCTGTCAACAAACCATCCAGTTCATCAGCATCGAAAATAGTACTACCACACTGAACCTTATCTCCATATTCAAATGTCTGACAGAAATCATGAACATTTCGTGTGCAGAGGTGATCTCCTATTTCTGACAACACTCTCAACTGATAGGAACAAGGAGGACCATGAGTCACCTGATATACACAACAACAATCACCCTTCCTGATGAATTCTGCACGCAACAATTTAATGATCTATAAGTCACATAAGTAGGTAGATCTTTGAAAATTGATCCCGACATTTCACCAATTACCCTTGTTTGACTAGATTCAATACTTTTGCAAATATATGTAATCTGTCCCTCTATCTTGGCATGAGTTATGCCACCTCTCGATGATCCCAACCAAGTCTTCAATACAGAATGTGCACTTTCAGCCCTATTTGTTGTGGTGTTACTGAAATGCCTATAGCCATTAGTCTAAGCATAAAAAAACTTCTATTTGTGAACAATCCATGTACTATCAATGTATGTGAGTATGACCTCTTTGTGTTGATAAGCTTCTTGAAATGCTGGTGATTACCACAAAAGGTTTCAACAGTTGAAGACTCAATCCATACAAGAAATCGACTAGTCATAAAGTCCCTGGCATAACTAATGGACTTCGTAATGTTTAGCACCTTTGCTTCCACCATCCTTTTAATATGAAATAGACACAAAAGATATGGTGAGCTTGGAAATACAAAGCTGATAGGTTCCATCAGGCCCAACTCCCGATCAGTCAAAATAGTTGTAAGATCCATATTATCACCATAGAGCTTACAGAGAAACTCCAAAACCCACATATAGCTAGATTTATCCTCTTTCATCATCAAGACTTGTGCAACCATGAAGTTCAAATTCATTGGAGTCACTCCAATTATCTCAAGCAATGCATAATTGTACCGATTGGTATTATATGTTGAATATATTACCACCACATATGGATAACTACGAAACAAACTAATACAATCAAGGTTAGACTAGAATATACCTGTAATCTCTAATATGTCACTTAAGACCTTGTACCTCGTGGCGTATCTAGATTCAGTAGTGAGGTGAGCAAACATCTGTATAGGAGTCATTCTATCTGCCTTTTGCACTTTGTACTTGTGATGAATGTTGTAAATTTGTTTTTGTGTTGTCTTTCGGTCATCCCCATCAAGTTGAAGGACACACTCAATCTGATGTGGTTTTACATGAACATCAGTCATTTCTTCAATTTTTTCTTCCAAAACTGCTCACTGTATTAATTTATGACCACTTTTTGCTCAAAATTTTAAAATAAAATATGAAAATTTTAAATTAAAAAATACACAATAACATTAACGCAGCAATCTAATTAGAAAAATCTAAAAATTAAACTAGATAATTACTTGTTCCATGTTTAAATTTCTTCAACATACAAATTTGATCTTTTGGTATAATTTTTGTTTGGAATGTGGGTGGAGTTTTTATGGGAGAAGATGATAAATGTTGGGGGTTTATTTAAAGATATGAAAAGTATGATTGTGTGGCAACCTTTTGTCTCAGAATACTATCATGGACATCTTTGTCTTTTTTTTAATACCTTTTGGGACTGCATGAAGTAGAATAAGAACTGCAAATAACAATCCTCTTCCATTATTTATTGGGTAATATATTAATATATCCCTATATAATTGCAATTTTTTTAATATAACCTCCAAATTAATAATTGAAAGTAAAAAAACAACCCTAACTAGTAAATGAAAGTGCTAATATAACCCTTTCATTGACATTCCAACGTTGACCTTGTGTTTCCAATAGTTGACCCCCTCTAAAATGATAAAAATATCCTCAGACCTCTCGATCGTTCGACCACCTCGGTACCACTGCTGCTGCGTCGCTGCCGTGCCACCGGCCACCACAAACTTCGTAAGAGGTAGAGTTATATCAGCACATTCCTAAAATTATAGTGTTATATCAGCACATTCCTTTTGGTTAAAAGTTGCCTGAAATGGTATTTTTGCACTTTCACTTATTATCTAGGGTGATATTAACACTTTCAATTATCAGAAAGTTCTATTTGTTAGAGTATCCCACATTAAAAGTGGAGCGCCTTCTCACATATAAGTTTGGTGGGTTACTTCTCCTATTAACAATTGGTTTTAGGATGAAACTCCACTGGCCTTATAAGTTGGACCTTCTACACATCACTTTTCCCTATTTGGACTCGTCATTTTTTTTTTTATCTATTTGGGCTTGTGTCTGATTTTTATAATATTGACAGTCATGTAATTATATAGGATTATACAAACCCTTTTATCATCAAATTATTATGAATAATTCGTTTTCAAAACCAATACTTGAACCCTACCTACTTGATTAAGTGCAAATATAATTCTCAGATAATATTTAGAGCAAAAACAACCCTAACTAGTTAATGAAAATGTAAACGTAACCCTCAAACCCCATTTCTGGCATTGACTTCGAAGTTCCGGCGTTGAGTCTATGTAAATTGACCAAAATACCATTTGGGGAAAAAATTGAAATTTAGTGGACAATTTTACCCTTATAGTTCGCCGAACCGCCGTCGCACTACCGCCAGACCACCGTTGCACCACTACCGTAACTGGTAGGGTTATATACGTACATTATGAAAACTGATAAGGTTATATCAACACATTCCTACAATTTATAGGGTTATATCAGCACATTCGTAAAAAGTGTAGTGTTATATTAGCACATATTATAAAAGTTAAGTGTGTGGTAATCGGCTGGCCATAAAACTCATCAACATTAAAATCCCTAGGTCGAATAACACAACAAAATAACAACCACGCACAACATCAAAGGTCATCCAATCATCAATCCGGACTAAAGAAAACAAAATAAACGAAAAATCATCAAAACCCCTATTCCATAGTATGTGCTGATATAACTTTACATTTTTTTTACAAGTGTGCTGATATAACCCTGTAAGTTTTAACAATATGCTGATTTAACCCTATAAGTTTTTTTAAAGTGTGCTGATATAACCCTACTTGTAATGGCGGTGGTCCAGCGACAATATTTGGGATATTAATGACTATAAGGATAATGAAGTCATTTCCAATAATATTTAGCATTTTAATTTTTTTCAGAAGGGTAAAACTATATTTTTTAAAACAAATTTCCGACTAAAAGTTGTCAGAAAGGGTTATATTGACACTTTCAATAATTATTTAGAGTTATATTGACACTTTCAAGCAATGAAATATTATTTTGGTGCTTATTTTAATTAGATAGGGTTATAAAACCATTTTTCTCTAATACGAAATAAAAATAGAGAAAATAGAGAAAATCAAAATTGTAAAAATATGAAATGATTCCCTATTAATGTCTTGGAAAGGTAGGCATGCAGTGAGGCTACAGAAGAAGTTAGAGAGCTAATTAGTCGAAGGGTTCTGCTAATTGACTTTTATTATTATTTACTCATCCTAGTCGCGGTTGTTGGAATAATACAGCGACAGTAAGTATGAAGTATGTTCGCAGGCCAATAGTTTGTGGGTTGTTCTCTAGCGGAGAAGCATCTTCTCCGACCTGATTCTCTTGGTCCCCGATCCACCGCAAAACAAACACTCCGACATTTGCCCCCTCGCTCGTAGTTTAGTGTTTTCTTTTGCATCATAATTTAGTACTCCCTCTGGTTGCCTAATATTGGCACTAAAGAAATGACACTTCTTTTTTTGAAAAGTAAAATGAGTGGAAGAAATTGTATAGAGAGAGTAAAAAGTAAATTGTGTGGATGAAAATAATCTAGTATTTACCAAAAAAGGAAAATGACAATATAAAAAAATCATCCTAAAAAAGGAAAGAGTGTCAATATAAAAAAAACCCGGAGGGAGTACATGTCCATTTTGAAATAAAACTTACAATTAAAGTTGATTGTTATTTGGAGAAGATTCGAAATTCCACTATGTGGAGAAAGTATTCTAATTAGGGGTGTTCAAATGTTGGTATCTGTAATATGGGTACTCGGATTAATAGGGCCGGGTAATAGCGTGTCCGTTGATTAGTTTAAAATTTAAAATTTGAGATAAATTATTATTTAATTATGTTACATAAATTTGTATAAGTGCAAGAAAAAATATAATTACGATGATGACAATGTAGTTTAACAATTGAATTCTCGTGACATTTTTCGTACAAATAATTATCACCTTTTATCATTTAAAAATTCAGCATATAATGATCACTAAGAGTAATCATCATCATCATTCGCTAGTTTGGATAAACTTAAAAAATGCTGAAATGATGGGAAAAATCAATGTGTTAAATTTTTGGAATTTAGTGGAGAGGTTATGAAAGTTTGATATGAAATTTGTGATGGAATACCAAATGATAAAAAAAATTGAATTGGACTTGCAACTAAATAGGTTTGTGGCCATGGACCCAACCAAATATTTGAGGATGAAAGGGAAAGGACGGAACTCAAAAGGAACAACTGAAAATTCGGGTTTAAAAGAGAATGATTGAAAATTTAGCACTTGAATAATTTGTTGATTCATATTAATTAATAATTAATATTACATGTTAATATTATTGGGAGTAGATATTTAGAAAATATTATTTAATATTAAAATTAATTAAATGTATTTAAATTTTACCCACTAGTAGAAAAAGGTGATTAAAGGCATGCAATCAAAGGTGATTCCTGAGGAACCGCCTTTAATTAGGATGTGAATTAGGTTCCGAATTCATAAATCCCTCCCAAGTCACGCCTTTCATTTTGAAGACGATTTTAAATTGATTAAAGGCGGTTCATTCTTTTATGAAAATCGATTAAAGAAAGTTCTATTGTAGAAGCGTTTTTAGTTGGTTGCCTTTAATTGGGGTTTTTGATCCACTATATATAAATAGAAATAAGTTTTGTTAGGTTTTTCTCCCCTTTAGTTAATTTTCTCCTTAGGTTTCTCGCCTCCCTCCCTCCTTAGGTTTTTCTCTTGCCTCCCTCCGCCTCTCTCTCCCTAGGTTTTTCTTCCGCCCATCCCCATCCTTCAACCTCCGCCGCTCGCCCTCCACCTCATCGTAGCCCTCCATGTTGAATCCCTCCGTTGCTGAAGCCCACCGCCTCTATAGGCCTCCGCTGCTGGAGATCCAATGGTGCGTTGCCACCGTTGGAAATCGAATGCCGCGTCGTTTATTTTTTCTGTGTTGATGAGTTACCTTTTGAACTTGTGTTGTTGTTGTTTATCTTTATTTAACCTTCAGATCTAGCTTTGCTTTGCAGTCGGAAATCTCAATTTTCCCACTGGTACTTTAAGAATCTCAAAAATAGGTTCTGAATTTGGAATCTATTTCGAACCCTAATTAAAGGCGGTTTTAGAACAGCCTTTAATTGAGGGTTTTCCTCTAGTGATTGGGTATCTCGGGTACACGGAAATAACTTTTTTGCAGCCCTAATCCAGACCACTTAAAATATAAATTTTTTGGACCGGGTACCCAGCCATGAAAAATGAAAAAGTACCTGGTTATTTCTAATCGGGTCAATGGATGGACGGGTCGAGTAGAGGGGTCATTAAAGAAATTATGTCACAAAATACTAAAATATACACTAATGGAGAGAGGGGTCATTAAAGGCAATTTAACGTAGCACGAGAAGCCCATTTTAGGTGTCTTCTTTCACACCGCTGCAGTCAATTTAGACATGGTGGGTAATGTGGCAGAGGCAACCAATGCGATGGAGAGAGACCACTACGACGGAGGGCGACTGCTACAATGGAGGCGATGAAACGGGGCCTAGAGGCTTCACGATGGCAGTGTATGCATGGTGGCATTAAGGTTGAGGGTAGGTGGCGATAGATTAGGGGGGTGGAGGTTGTTCGATTAGTAGTGGCAAAATTAACGGGAATGAAATGCCTTTTGTTTAATTGGAGATGGCGGCGTTAATAGGGAATGAGAGGCCGTTGTCGTGCCTCTCAAAGATAGTAGTTATATGCCCTAATTGCGGCTATACTACTAGATAGTAGATAGTGGCAAGTCGGGGTCGTCCACAGAGAAGAGGGA
>JAULKM010139003.1:0-18500 GCA_032355605.1 Rubia tinctorum
ATATATATATAGTGAGTACAAAGGGAATACAAGACAAAATTTGATATGGAAAATGATATATACAAAATCAATCAGAATATGTATTCATTTTTTAACCTGATTCTAATTCATTTAATATTCCATGAGCATTCTTGTTGTTTTTACTCTCTGCATTTATTTTTCAATGTTCTTATTCAACTTTTTAAAAGTCAAAAGTATGTTCTTTTTGCTATTAAATTTCATTATATATAAAGCAGAATATTATTATGTAATTCTTTTAGAATTACTGTAATTTCGTTTTGAAATACAAATTTTATGACTTCTAAAAAAATATTTTAAAGGGGAAAAAAAGGAGTACTAGTATGTGCATTGAACTAGTGGCACAATTTAATGAGAGGAAAATAAAGGATTGATCGTATCTTAGAATACTGTGAATATGCATCATGTATATATAAAATGTGTCTCAATATTATTATTTGTGCATTACAATCAATATAATAATAACAATTAAATGATAATAATACATAATTTCATATAAGAAAATGCAAATTCTTATAATTTAAAATGCATAAAATATTTTTGAGAATACTTTGCTCATAATATCAAAATACCATAAAATTTGTCCACATTAATTTGTTTGCGAAGAAAGATGCATCACTGAAGTGGGAAAAGAAGGTAATTGTTTCTCAAGTAAAGTTTGAGAGTATTGCCTGAGTTTGATTTCAATATTTTGCACTCAAAATTTCATCTTTGCTTGTGGTTAAATTTATTACTCTTCGAATTTTTAAGAGTTACATTATTTTTAAAATATTTTTATTAATACACATTTAACTATAAATTTTAAACAACACATAATTTATAATAGGGAAAATTGGAAAATGACCTATAAGATTGAGAAAGTGTAGGAATGACCTTGTAAAATTTGAAAGTGCAAAACTAATCCTAAATGTTTGTAAAACAGTGCAATTATACCCAAAGTACACTATTCCGGCATTGACAGAACATATTCAGGCATTGACCATAATGAAAATACAAAAAATACCCATATTGTTAATAAAATAATTGAATGACAAAAATAACCTTGACATTTCCTTTTTCTTCATCACCAGGTCCACCACCGCGCCACCAGGTCTGCTACCGCACCACCAGCTCCCTCTGCCCAAACCCGCCGTGCCACCGCCGCCACTGTCTCCTCCACTTCGTCGCCGCCGCCTCAACCCCTTACCCCAAACCCTAGTTCTCCGTCGCCACCTCGACCCCAATTGTCTCCTCCACTCTGATTCCTCCACACTGCGCCACCTCCACCCCTGACCCCAAACCCTAGTTCTCCGCCGCCTCCAGACACCTCCTCCTCTCTGCCGCCTCCACACCTCGTCGCCGCTAACTCTAGAAACCCCGATGCCTCCTCCACTTCGCCGCTCCCCCTCCTCACCCACCGCAGCCCCCTCCTCCTCACCCACCACCGCTGGCCCCTCCTCCATTCCTTACCCCCACCGGCGCCCCTTCGTTGATTCCTCATTCCCCACCGATTCCCCCATATATATGAATTTTCTTGCGAACACTCTAAATTGCGGAATTTTAGTTCTTTGACAACAATAGGGATTCGCCAAACCCTGTAGGTGTCGCACGAAATTTAGAATCTAGCCTTCAGGTTATTCTAATTTTGACTTGCTCACTAACTAGCCCGCATGAATAGTTCACAAGGTTATTAATACTTAATTAACCCGCAGAATTAAGCAACAATGAAAACACTCGCAAGTAATGAGAATAACTCAAAAATTCTGAATATTTGATTGATAAAAAGATGACAAAATTCGTGGACAAGCCCCTCTATTTATATGAGGAGTCTCGGTCATAAACTCTAATCTCACATGGAAACTGAATCGACTTATGGCAGATTTAAGAAGCTAAAACCACATCTAACTTAAATACCTAAAATAAACCCTAATATGACTGATTTCTTCAAGAGCAAGCTTGAAGAATATTACCTTATCTAATCTTACCAAATCTAAGTCTAATTAGAATAAAACTCCATATTTTTAACAACCCTAAGGGACTATGTTGAAAATATTAACTCTTCAGAAGTCCACATGGCCGAGTTATTGGACTGAAATAAAATAATGTTACAATAGTTTACAAAGATCAGACCACCTCATTAAAAATCCAGTTGGAAAAAGAGTATAGTGTTCTTCACGACGTCTTCAGTTAATCGGCAAACTTGAATAATCAATCCAAGCCATAGCCGACTTATTCTTGCATTCTTCATCATGAAGTTAATCCATCAAAGCATTCAATGCCGCATCTCTAAGTTTCGTTCTTGACCTTGTCATCGACCCAACCATGTCACTTAGAGGATCATGAACATAACCCTTGAATGTTTGATCAATTCGTGGAATGTCTTCATTTATGGTGGTAGTCGTCTGACATCTCCATCGTCCATCCCCATCAATTCCCCATCCTCTGTCGATTCCCCGTCGACCATAACCCCCACTGATTCCCCATTCCCCACCCTGTCGCCCCATCATCCTGTCCAGAAATCCATCGCCACCTCTCCCCGCCGTTGACCCTAACCCCCACCAGAAACGGAGAAAATGGAAGTTGAGGAAAATGGAGAAAATGGGTGCAAACGGAGACGGGTGACGAAAATGGAGAAAATGGAAAACAAAAGAAAGAAGGTTTTTGTTTAAAAAAACAGGGGTATTAATGTCTTTCACTATTTTGTGAATTTTTAATTTTTTTTTACAAAAGGGTAAAAACGGTCATTTCAACGATTCCCAGCCATTTTTGCAGTTGACAATTCAGTCAACGAATTGCAAGGTTAATTTTGCACCTTCAGATTTTACAAAGTCATTTCTGCACTTTCACTCAAAACATAGGGTTAAAATGCACATTTCTCTTAATAATATTATTATATGAGATATCAGTAAGTTCTTCATTATACATATTTTTCACATATAAATTATTTCTCAAACTTTTGTTTTAGAGCGATTTATTGTTAGCCGGAATTATTTTATAATTTTTATGACTATTAGGAAAATTTAATGTTTATTTTTATTTATTTCAATCACATCCTTATAATTATGAAAATCTTTTAAAATAAATTTCAATAAAAATGATTATAATTTAATCTAAAAAATCATTTAATTAAATTTTTATTAATTAATATAACCGTCAATCGATTTAACCAAGAACTTTTCTCATTATTATTAGTAGTAAAAATTATAATGATTAAACGGACTTAAGAAACAAAGTGGTCTCTAAAAAATCAGAGAGCATTATCTCGCAATAAACAAACTTGGCTATGGGAGATGGCCACGTGGTGGCAGTGCATGACTTGCGGCTCCGGTTTGCTCCTTTTGCTACAATACATTTGGGCAAATTTTTGTAAAAACAATATTTTCATAGATATGTGGAAAGATTGGGTTGAATTAGAATTATTAAAAAATTAAAAAATTAAAAAAATTAGTTGCAATATTAAAAATTTATTATGCAACGTGCAGTAATTATAAGTTTATGATCTGATTAATGCAACCCGAAAATTTTATCTTGATTTCTTCTAATTTTCACTTTAAACCTTGGGGTTTTCATAACTTGTGCAAAAACCGTTTTTCAATAGACGTACTCATACATTTAAACTAAATCTTATTTTATACTGACCAATCATTACATGAGATCATATTGTAATTGATGTCATTAATGGGGTTATTTGTTGTTTATTTTTATTTAATATAACTAGGTTTTTATAACTTTTAAAATTTTTTAAAAACATATTGCAATGTATCATAATTATAGTTTAATCTTAAAAGTTATTGAAACGAAAATTTTCATTTTCAAGCTACAAGGATGTATCAAAAATAGAATATCCCCTAAACATATTATGGGTGATGTCCAGACAATTATCCATGCTATCCAAAAGATAGACGAAGATAGAACTGATTTAGATCTCCTGATAGAAAATATTAGATCATTGATCAATAACTTTAATAATCCACGAATATGTTGAATTCCTAGACAAGAGAATAGAGTTGTCCTGCTAAGCATGAAGAAGTTGAGTATGTTGGAACATCCACTCCTGCTACAACATCGCATGTTCCAACAAAAGTACAGCCTGAACCCGACATCAAGAGAACTCGTACAATCCCTCGGGAAAACTACAGAGAGCTTGCAGGATTACAGTGTTTCATCTCTCTCATTGAACCTAAAAATTACAAGGAAGCTATACTTGATGAATATTGGATTGTGGTAATGCAAGAAGAACTTGGGAAATTTGAATGTAATGAAGTATGGTATCTCATTCCTCAATCCAAAGGTGTGAATGTTATTAGAAAAAAAGTGGATCTTCAATAACAAGTCCGATGTTGATGGTCATATTATAAGGAATAAAGTTACACAGGTTGAAGAAGTTGATTTTGATGAGACATTCACACCAATTTCCAGGTTAGAATCCATTCAAATTTTACTTGTTATTGCTTGCACTATGAATTTCATACTATACCTAATGGATTTCAAAAGTGCTTTCCTGAATGGTGTGGTAAATGAAGAAGTGCATGTGGAACAACCTAAAGGATTTTAGGATCCTCACTTTCCACATCATGGGTATCGACTCAAAAAGTCCTTGTATGGATTAAAAAAACACCAATGGCATGGTATGAATGACTCACTAACTTTCTTATTCAGAAAGGTTATCATCGAGAGGGGGTGGGTAGATCGCACCTTGTTTGTGTTTAACAAATCATCAAATATTTTGATTGTTCAAATTTATGGTGATGATATTGTGTTTGGCTCTACTTCACCATCTATTGTACATGATTTTGTAACTTTGATGCATGCTGAATTTGAGATGAGTATGGTTGGAGAACTCACCTATTTTCTAGGATTTCAGGTGAAACAAGAAAAGAGTGGTCTGTTTATAAAATCAAAGTAAGTATGCATTGAATTTGGTCAAAAGTTTTGGACTGAGTAATTCTCAAGTTGTACGAACATCAATGAGGGCTACTAACAAATTGGTGAAGGGTGAGAAAGGGGTTGAAGTTGATCACAAATTGTAAAGAAGTATGACTGGGAGTCTGTTGTATTTTACAACAAGTCGGCCGGATATATGTTTCAACGTAGGAGTATGTGCGAGATTTCTAGTTGATCCTAAGGAATCTCACTTGACTACGTCAAAAGGATAATTCGACATGTTAGTGGAGCTTCTGAGTATGGAATCCGGTATTCTAAAAATCAAGACTCTCATCTGGTTGGTTATAGTGATTGTGATTGGGTTGGTACTACAGATAATCGTAAAAGCACTATTGGTGGATGTTTCTTTATTGGTACGAATTTGGTATCTTAGTTTACCAAGAAACAAAATTCGATCTCCTTGTCAACTGTTGAAGCTGAGTATCTTGTTGCTGGAAGTTGTGCACAATTATTGTGGCTAAATAATCATGGAATTAAAGAAAGGCCTCCAAAAGTGTTATGTGATAACAAAAGTGCAATTGATATATCTAAAAACCCAGTACACCATTCTCGAATGAAGCACAATGATTTATTCGAGATCTAGTTGAAAGGAAGGAAGTGGTGGTTGCCTATGTTCCAACATCTGAGCAGTTTGCAGATGGACACTGCAACTTTTGAGCTCCTCAGGCAACACTTATGTGTATGTTGGGTTCGAGGTATTTTTTATTAGCCTTTATTTAGTTTTAAGTACTGTTTTCTATTTTTGTGTATATAAATTCAGGAAAAACACAAAAATAAATAAATAAAGAAGAAAATTGGGAACAAAAAATAGAAGGAGAAGAGCTATGTTGGGATTCAAAGAGTGACATGAGTTGAGAAAAAAGTAATGATGACTTTTACTTGGAAAGAAAAAAAGTGGTGCGGGTTAAGAGGTAAAAGTGAAGAAGTTATTTCAGTTTCATTTTTTTTCATCTCTCCACATTCCCTCTATTTTTGGCTACCATATTCCTTATTGCTTGCCATTTTCAAATTTTGGAAGCTATTTTGAGAGAATATTGCCGATATATTTGGGATTTCTTTGCCAAATTGAGATCACAATCCCTATAGAAGTTGAGTTGTGTTGAAACACAAATCTCTTACTCTAAAATCCTTTGTAGAGAAAATATCTCAAGCTCGAATACTACCATGGCTAAACAAGGGATTCAAGAATATGCATGCAATACTATTGTATTGTACAATGGAAGAACTCAGTGACCAAGCAGTTTACTCATGATCATTACCTACAAACCTACGATAACTTATTATGAGCCTCCTAGTGCTCCCATGATTAAACTTAATGGTATGGAGTTCATGTATTTGTTGGAGTATTTATACTAGCATAGGCTAAATAATCTGGCAATAGATCTGATCGTGGTTTGACTCTTAAGGGGAAGTTGTTTGAGGTGGACATGGATGAACTAGTATCTGGATAATTTGATGACATGGAAAAGATTGAGAAGAGTAATCCTAGGCTGATTAAGGGGTGTTATAATAAGACAGATGAGGAGGAGTATTTTAAAGTTTACAGTACGACTACTAGTCCCTATAATGTTCAGATTGAGGAAATAGAAACCCATGTGGTTGACGAGCCTAAAGAGGAGGAGAAGAAGATAAAGGGCTAAGCGAGTGTGCCCTTGATAAAGCCTTATGATCATAGAGCTGGGAAGAGGAATGTTGTGCTAAGAGCATCCTCTGTAATCGAGATTGCTGACAATGATAGTGAGAGAAATGTCGAGTATGTTCCAACATAGAAGTAGATGGAGGTTCTGTTGATGCCATGAAGATTGATAGACCTGAGCTAGGGTTCATGGATACTGATATGAGTGGTTATGATTATAAGTTTGAGGATGTCAATGAAGCCAACACCTCCCCTTATGTGAAGGAATTAGAGGTAGGAGAAACAGGGAGAGATGACCTCATGCTTGAACAAGCTGTGTATGTTGGAACACATTAAGGAGCAGTAGAAACTGAGCAAAAAAAGTATGTTCCAACACGGGAATCTGAGCTAATTTATTCCAGTGATATGGTTTTGGATGAATTCATCCAGAACAGAATGATGAAGGCCAAGAGGAAGGAACATGCGCCGGAGTCCTATCAGCCGACTAAAAAGAGTAAGAAGGAAGCTCCAGCTCCAGCACCAAAGAAGAGATCTACCCTACTTGCACCCCTAGTAAGTGATGCACTATCAGATACTTACTATGATGATGATTGTGAGTAGATGGGAATGGTGTTTTCTCAAAGAAAAATCATTCCCGAGAGACTAGTAGACTTAGTTGCATACAGATAAAGTGGTTTTTTAGATATTCTGGAATTTCTTTGGTTGAAGACAGTAGCCACACTGTATCAGGATTACAATAAGCAACTGGTCTATGAGGTGTATTCGAATCTGATGGCTGGAAATATTGAGGAAAATTTCCCTTTGTGTGATAGGGTGTATGTGGGAGGCAAGGTGATTAATTTTTCTGCTGGGAAGATTGGCAGGATATTAGGGCTGAAAAATCCTGATTTTTGGGGAGTATTTTCTAAAGATTTGGAAGTCACTGATGACAAAATTCTAGAGGTTATTTCTGGCGAATACAAGACTGAGTGGCTAGTAACTGGATACTCACGAACCCCATGCTTGTCTTCTATATTTTTTGACCTCTAACAGATAGCAATCAACTACTGGATGTCATCAACCAACACTACTGCCCTTATAAAAGAAATGGCAAAACTGTTGTACAATGTTGGAACACAGAAGCCTGTCAACTTGGGACTGCTCATCCAACAAAGTATTGTGAGACAGATTATCTCTCCAAATGCTAAACATGAACTGGTTTATCCTTGTATCATCTCTGCTTTAGTGAGAAGTGAAAAGGTAAAGGAAAAACCTAAAGATCGGATTGTGGGAAATGAACCTCTACGGCCAAACAAGAAGCCCTTTGGTATGATACTAGTTCATGATCTGCCCTGGAATCCAAAGGCTTCTACTTTTGGTAATGATGAGAAGAAGGCCAAGCTTTCGGCCATGAATGCGAAGTTGGGAGCTCTGACTATTCAAATAGTTGCATTGGGGGCAGAGAATTAAAGTTCTAAAATGGCTCAGTTGGACAGAATTGAAGTTCTGAAATGGCAATGTTCCAACATAGGCCGAGTTTGGATTCGCGGCGTGAAGTGTTTCTTGTTAATTTTCTATGTTTCGTTGTCTTTGGCATATTTATGACCCCAGGGGGAGAATTTTGGATATTAATTTGTGGCACTCTGTAATATGGATTTATTTTTTGGAATCTGGTTTTATTTTTGGCATTCTTATAAATTCATATTCAGTACTTAATTTATGTTCCAACATTGGGTTTCTGGAATTCTTATGTTGTGAAGTTGAAAGTGTTTTTTTGTGTGCTCTTAATTCCAAAATTGTTGGGTCCATAATATGACGGGGGGGGGGGATTTTAAAGTCACATGATGTGCATTTATTGTTTAATTGGTATTTGTGAAATATTTTGGAAAAGAAAAACTTTCGTTGTTGGAACATACGGAAAGCTGAAGCCTCGAAGGATTTAATGATTGTAGTTATTGTGTGAATATTGAGTTATGGATAATTGAAGATTTAGCAAAATATTAATTTAGGCATGTGATTGAAGCATATTGGATTTATGGAAAATTATATTTTTAAGGAATTGGATTTACGGAATATTATGGGATATGTTGAGATAAGGAAAATCCTTTTATTCAAGGAATTGTGATATGCTTTAGAAGCAATGGAATCAGAATATTTGAGAGACAAAGGTGGAGATTTTTTATTTGCTCATGGACTATAAATAGAGGACATCACGGCTGTGTTACTCACGAACTTAATAGCGAAAATCTGGATGCAAATTTTTGCTCTTTCCGAGAGTACTGCGAGAGCCAAAATACATATTCTTCAACATACCATAACTTGTTGATCAAGTTCAGAATCATATAAGTTAATTTCTCGGGAAGAGAAAATCCAGCGTCGACGAGTTTCGAGATCAGGGGAGTATCAAGGCGGATCGGTAACAAGGGAAGATTGCATAATTCACACGGTATAATTAGATAAGATAAGTACAATGGTATTTGTACTTTGTACTGTATATTTCTGATTAGTGGATTCATTTCGAACTGGGGTCAGACCCCGCAAGTGTAGGTGATTTTCACTGACCTGCGTAGCCAAGTCTTGTGTGTTCATACTTTACTTTATTGCATACTTAGTTAGATATGTTATGTTGGAACACGGTATTAAAAATTGAATTAATTAGGTAAAAAAATTCAAGTTATTTTTGGATGTCAAACTTTGAAGGACATTTTGAACCTCCGTGTAAAACCTAAATTTGCGGCGGTTCAAAATTTAACCTCCATGTAATGGAAAGTGTGAATACACACATAACATTTCCCTTTGTTGTATTCATATATTATTTTTCTTCCTTTGTTGCGTGAACACGAATGAAAAATCAACTTCCATTTATTGCAAAAATCAATATCCTTTCTCTCTAATTTCTTTCCTAAATTGAAATCCCAATTCAATCACAAGCAAGAAATCAATTTCCTTCCTTTCATGTTTGAACACAAAATATCGATTCCCCAAACTTCCTTCATTGATTTCCTTTCTTTCATTGATTCCCCAAACTTCCAACTTAAAATCCCAAGTCTGTTCTAAATAGAACTCCATTTCATTTTATCCTTCAATGTTGTTAACCATTTGTGCCCACCCCCGTTGAAATTTTTAGAGCTCAGCCCAATTTATGGTAAGTTCAATGGGGATAAATTGTAGATCTAAGAATGTTAGTGTTTAATATTGATAATTTTGATGTTCATGACATTATTTGGTGATTGGTTTTGTTGTAAATCATCTTGTAGAATCTTATGGACATGTTTACATCAGTATATGTTAATTGATCTATTTTGGGTGTTAATGGAAGTTTTGGGGAATTGATGGATGAGTTTATTGTCGGAAAGAGCTACGATGCTGCTTTTTTTTTATGAGTCTTGAATAGCAGTTCCGAGTTCCGAATTGTTTGTGTGGCAGGTTCAAAAACGTTGTGCATCGCCAGTGATGATACACGACTTAGCCATGGACGGTGTAAATAAAGGGCCGGTGACCATTAACCCTCTATTTCACACATATATCCATAGTAAAAGTGTAGTTCACCAGTTGGGCTAACACATTTCCTACTTGTTTCACATAATTTATTTAAGGGCTTTTTTATTCATCGACATTGACTGCGATCTCATACCAACTTAAAATTATTTTGAAACTTTCACAAAATTCTAGATCACACAGTCCCATGGTAAGGAATTGGAGGTTACATAAATACTTTTTTCTTATAAAATCAGTAAGAGTAGACAAGTTAGTGAAGTCTAAATCTTTATACTATCAAAAATATTTTTTAAGAGAATGTGAATTATGAAATTTATAATGTGAAAACCATGGCCGACCCAAGACCAGTGCGGGTTGTGCATCCACATTGTGCCTAAAATTTTGGAGGGCTCAAAAATTTTAATTTCATACCTTGTATGTTTTTTTTTGAAAAAATAATTAATTGTGAGCATTTTGAAAATTTTAATTTATTGACTTCTTTAATCATTTAGGTCATTTAATACCTGAATTTTCTGCCATATACTATGCCTTCTTTAGTTAAGGACTTTTTCCTTTTTTAATTACGGCATTTTATTACCTTTTTTATTTTTAAAGAATAATTATTGTCCTTTGATTAAGTCTCTCATTAGACGTTACTACAATCATGAAAAAAATCAATATTTTTTAAAATCAAATTATAATTATTTATACATAGCGATACATTTTAAAAGTTTGTCAAAATTATATGAGCCACATAGAAATAATTAAAAATAAACATTAAATAACCCAATAGTTATATCAATTATAAATAATTTTGTTTAACAGTTAGTCGATGTAAAACAAAATTTTGTGTTGTCCTTTTAGTTTCCAAATTCAAGAACAACGTTTGTCTTCTTCCTTTCTTTAATACAGTCTCTGCAGTTTAATAGATTTTTTTTATTTTCAATAAATATTACTTTTATATTTTACATGGAACAAAAATAATTATAATACAGTCTCTGCAGTTTAATAAAAAAAATTGCACAGGTCATTAAATTACATTAGACAGGCCCTGGTGGCAACTTTACGAGATAAAGGGAAAAATATAAAGCTGACCGTGTTATTTTCTGAAAATGTCAATCTAACCATATATAATATAAAAGTGTGATATTTACCCTTAGTTTTTTAGCAAATATGTTGATATAACATTTTCGCACTATTTCGATTTGACTTGGTAGTTTCCGGCATGACCAAACCTTAAAAAACTAAAATACCCCTAGTCCTAAAAATAATTGTGTAATGACATAAACACCCTTAGGGTTCTTCTTTTTCATCTTCAAAATCACTCCAGTACCACCTCCGCCCGCTCAGCCACCACCTCTGCCAGATCTCCACCGCTTGCGGTGGCGGCTGAAATCTAGTTTCACCACCCTCTATTCCCAGTGCCACCACAACAACGCCACCCCTGCTCCTCTGTTTTCCCTGTATTGAAAGCGATGAACAAAATTAACACATCTCCATCTTGGATGGTGGAGATCTAGACCTTTGGCGACGAGTTGTTGTCCGCGACGACAAAGTATCTCTTCCGATGACGGGCTGCTGCTGCTTCTTGGACTGTGTCGTGGGTGGAGCAGAATCCACAATGGATGCGTCTTATTTTTCAATGAATAATGGGTGGGCTAGGGTTTAGAAGAAGAAGAAGAGGGGCAGGTTTTTATGCCTTTTCCTTTTTTCTGATATTTTTAATCATGAGTATAATGGTCATTCTACTCATTTCTGGTCAATTTCAGGTTGTCAGAGTTAGATTGACACTTTCGTCCAAATCGTAGGATTATAATTGCACTTTCAAATTTTACAGGATTAAATTAATATTTTCGTTCAAAATATAGATTTATTTTGGCAAAATATAGAGTCATTAATCTTCTGTACTGAACGTCATTGACAGCTTCCCTCTTTTGATGTCAAAAAAAGAAGATATGGAATTTTGTTCCTAATGAAAATTTTGACATCTAAAAGTTGGGCCACATTGTTAACTTGGACTGCAAGACACAGACAGTGCATGATGAAAGCATGTAAGAGCCCAAACAAGTAAATTGGTAGGCGGTATTATTTCCTTTTCAGGATTAAAATTGGTAAAGCAGGATTCTTCTTTTGCGGGTTGCCACAATTTGTTTCCATTTTAAGAAACTGAAACCACTGCTAATGTTTGATGAGTACTGTATTGAAAAATTACACGAAAGTGAGGTAAGGATACCAGAAAAGTTCTCCATTAATTTTCTTTGATTTACTATTTGAATATGTTTTACTCCCTTTGTTTTGTTATTTATGACACACTTATTATAAATAAATGTTTTCTTTTATTTGGCACTATTTTCATTTTTGGCAAGATTATTTCAATTTCATACACTCATTCTATTTTTTACTTTCTAATTTCAATTTCATCCACTCATTTTCTTAACGTAAATCTAAGCACCTAAACCTTTGGTGTCATAAATAGAAAAAAGGATGGAGTATTTTGGAGTTTAATTTTTTTGAAATGAGTTTCAGGTAGCAGGGTGAAGTTTTATTTGGTATTGTAATTTTGAAGTTAGTTTTGAATTATTTGAATGAAATATATTAAATATTTAATTTGTCGAATTTTTTATTTACAAAATCCTTATAATGGTGATGAAATATGCCAACAACAATTATAATAATTGATTTTGATATTTTATCTAAGCATTCTATAAATTATATTATATTTCAATCAGACCAATTGTCATGCTACAAATAGGAGTTAAAAAATGTACTCCCTCCATCTCAGATTTATTTGTACTCTCACTTTGTTTACATTATTATCTATGAAAGTTGATTTCATATTTGAATAGATATATGAACAACAATATTATCGCATATGTTATTGTTGAATTCATCGTAACAAGTAGTTTTTATACGTTGGTAAA
Organism: Rubia tinctorum; assembly: GCA_032355605.1. Classification (NCBI taxonomy): domain Eukaryota; kingdom Viridiplantae; phylum Streptophyta; class Magnoliopsida; order Gentianales; family Rubiaceae; genus Rubia; species Rubia tinctorum. The sequence goes on from JAULKM010139003.1 coordinate 12,955, forward strand.
CATATTAATGGTCAAACATGTTTCTTGAACAACGTGATAACGATTGATGTGCAAATAGAGTTGAGACAGAGGGAGTAATATTACTCTCGTGTGTATTAACTAGGAAAAAAAGTGGTCGTATAACCTCCAGTTTTTAAAAAATGCAAATATAACTTCCAAAATTTCAAGTACATATATAACTCTCATTTTGTCGGCTGCTTTATTTTTGGGGGGTGATTTGCCCCCCAATGGATGTTGAATGGGGTTATGGGTGGGGGTGGATGCGTTTGGGGTGATGCGCATTGCGATAATGCGCAGAAGGAGTATTGCGCATTGCGATAATGCGCAGAAGGTGTATTGCGCATTGCGATAATGCGCAGAAGGAGTATTGCGCATTGCGATAATGTGCAGAAGGCTTATGCGCATCTTGTAAATGCGCACCAAATTATGTTATTTCATGTTCTTTTTTTTCTCTTTCGGTACAGCTTTTTCATTCTTATTTTTTTTCCTTCGTCCGGTTATTTTATGCTATTCTTTTTGTTATGTTTTTGTATTCTTTATCTTTTTTCCTGCCTCCCCACCAGTAATTGCATATGTTTGTTTTTGAAAGTCAAACTTTCCAAACTTTGGCCATAAATATAAATTAATATACATATAATGAATATATCATGTGATATATTGTTGAATGCATCTTAACGTATATTTTTTAAATGTCCAATTTTTATACGGACTTGATATATGTTGCTAGAGTTATTGATGGTCAAACATGATCATTGAAGACCGTGAGAACAGTACATCTGCAGAAACTAGTGGGAGGGAGGGAGTATGTATGATGCGCATCTCAAAAATTGCTCACTCAATAGAGTGTGCATTTTAAAAATGCACAGTAATGGTGATTTGAATTATTTTTGTTTTTCGTACAATTTTTAGAAATTCGGAAAGGAAAAAGGTAGTGTGTATTTAATTTTTCCTTTTGTTTAAGTTATGTGACTGATGGGAAATACGAAAATATATATATTATTGTAATTCCTAATTTTACCTGAAATGAGGCGAAGGAGGAAAAATTGAAAGGGGAGTAGTTGGGAAATGCACACTCATGGTCGTTTGTTTCTATGTAATTGTTGATGTTGTCTATATGAAAAGCGTAGAAGAAAATGAAAAATGGGAAGGGTGCAATCTTGTAATGCGCACTGCAATATTAAAATTTTATTGGCACTGACTTTTATCTGGGGAAGAAGTGAAGAAAGGGAAAATGATAAAAACGATAATAATAGCGAGAACTGGAAAAAAAGACATTCTTGAGTCAGTAAAACACGTGGCACAGACTGGCATGAGTAATACAGTGTAAGTCGATTGTGGGTCGCATGTGCTATTGACGCCTCTGGCAAAGTTTTCCTCCTGTTCCACATGGAGGCGGACGTATCGTACGGGTTGTGCGTCTTCTTACAGGCACATGTGCGGACGCTGTTAAGTCTTCATCTTGAATTCCCTCTGTTGAATCCTCCCCCATAGCCTCTTCAGCTTCGTCATTGAAATGATGTTGACGTTGAAGATCGGTAGTCGAATGGAACGGAGCAGTCGGAGAGAAATGTGCTTGATTACTGCCTGGAGTAAGATATGCATATGCAGTAGAATGAACTGGTGAAGCGGTGCACTGTGATGGTCCAACATCTGATGGTCCTTCGTAAGTTGGACTTGCATGGGAAGGTCCAGCTTGAGAGGAACCAATGTGAGTAGCAGCTCCTGCATGGCGACGTCTTCGACCACCTTGTCTGGCTGCAGGAGTTGGACGGTGGCTGCTGATGTCATTGTACCTGACACCAGGGGGAGGTCCTTGGGGATGGGCATGGGGCTGGTAGTAACGCACCCTCGAGGGCTCCTGCGCACATTCTAGGAGATGTATGGCATCTTCATGTAAGTTGCTGATAACTGTCGCATAAGGTGGGGGACATGCGTCCAGATTAATCTCGGCGTTGAGTCGCATCCTGGACATAACCTGCATCTGCATATTGGAAAATTAAAAGTTAGATGAAAAGAAATGCGTAAATGTGATGTATTAATTGAAAGTCATAAGAACAATAATTACCATGTGCTCCATGGTTGCCCCATCTCCATGAAACCCCTCCGTAACCGTTGTATGCCGTCCTGGCCGCTCAATCATCCTAACGGTACAACGGAGGTACCACTTCACGTATTCCTCATCCGGGGTATATGGATCTGATGGTCCCAGGATTGGGCCTGCGTAGGCCCCCGCCGCTCCCACACCTGAACATGCGTGTTCAGTTCAATTCGCCAATTCACATTTGACCTTCCCCGAAGGCCTCTTGAATGTAGAAGTTTTTGTTCCTCCATCGGCACCAATTGCAACGGTATTGGCTGGATAATACCGAACTGCCTGAGCACACGGTGAACATAACGTCCCTCGACTATGTGCCAGCAAATGAGGTCGAAAATCAACAACCAGTTGTTCATACCGGCGGTACAGTATAGCGGCAGATGGTTCAGAAGATGTTCTAGGTATGGCTGCCAGATGAACTGCCAGAAAAAGAGAACATGTTTTACGGAAGCTATAAATCATTAAATTATGAAACTACTGTGACAATGGGTAACAAACAATCGAATACGTGGTTGTCACGAAGAACTGTTAGCTGGTCACGGTACACGTTGAGCACATGCATCGGGGATAGCGAACAATCATACCGGGCTCTCCACCTGCGCGAGAAAGAGTGAAGATCATTAGTTATTCCTATTTAGCAAAATATTGTGAATACTTAGCTTTAAGTTAAATAAGACAAACCTGGACCCAACATCACCCATAGTGTTGGTTAGTGGAAGTCGTCCTGCGGGACGAATGCTCGGTATTCTCTCCCACGCCCACAACTGGTATGAAAAAAGGCATCAAAATATTACGGCATCCATAAACATGGATATGTGAAACACCATAAAAGGGTTTGTTGAATTAACTATTACCTGTAGGAGGACAAGTGGGCCAGATATGGATTTAGTTGGTGGAATTGCGGCGTCGCATAAGCTCCTGTACAAGTGTGCTAGAATGGCACTCCCCCAACTAAACTGATGAGCCGCATCTAAGTCCATGATAGGCGACAAGTACATGAGAGGGATCTGATACCCAGAATTGTCGGACATGAGCAAACCGCCCAGCAAGAGTAGCATGAATATCCTTGCCCGTTGCTGATAATCGACGTTTGTGGTATGAGCTGGGAGTGGACTGTGCAACACATCACCCAACCAAGAGGCTTTTATACGACCTCCCATCATGGAATCCAAGGGGGGTGTTTCCCCTAAGAAGTCGGTGCATATGGTCTGCCACCCAGCCGCTGTCCTCCTACTGTCATGACCTGTGACGGGCATACCGTCGATCGGTAGACCCCAAATCACACTCACATCCTGCAACGTAACAGTTGCCTCGCCCACAGGAAGATGAAACGTGTGGGTCTCCGGTCTCCAACGTTCGACCAGCGCTGTGATAAGCGAATGATCAATCTGGATCGACGCTGAGTCGAGAAGCCCTTGGAAGCCTGCTGCACGAACATAATGAAGGACATCTTGCGGGATTTGAACATCCCAACATGCCCCATCACATCGTATGACCTGTAAAGCCGTGTCCTCCAAGTTACCATTGTATAGCGCCCGTGCCCGATGCACCCTGTGTAGATATAGTAGGTCCTCGTCGATTGGCCTCGGATGCTCCATGGTGTCACTGATTAAAATAACATACGCATCAGCAGACATTAAAACACATAGCACAGAATAAGTGAACCGGAGAAACGTGGTCACAGTACAGGAAATTAGAAGCAGAATAGTGCAACCAATGAAGAGGCATGATCATAAAACATAACATAAATGGTCACGGAGTTTAGGAAATGCACATAACGGTCACAGTTCCCTATAACTAATGAGCTAGAGAAACAGTAGTAACTAAACATTGAGACACAGTCAATACTACGAAGGGTACACTATGGGGGACGCCGACCACGCACACCTCTACCACCACCAGGGAGTCTCTCATCCATTTAATTTCTTCTCCTCCTCTCCGCGAATTGGCCACGTCTTATGCTACGAAACTTGTCAACGTCGGGAACCAACCTCCAGTCTACGGGTTCCCACAAGGAAGAATCTCTGATAGGTATGAAACCGGCACTGTATTGGGATACGTAGGTTGTTGTGTGATATGACTCATGACAAAGGTTGATGGGGTCATCACACATTTTCCTGCAAACTGCCATGGCATGGGAACAAGGGAGCTTAAAAATTTGCCACTCTCGACATCTACAGTGTCTCCTTAAATATTTCACCGTGTAGTGCCGTTCACCAACACTCCCATCGAAGGACCTTGTATGAACTCTATATATCTGTAAATTACTATCGTACACACTCACAACATGTCTCTGCCCCCGGGTATCGTTCATCTCAAACTTCTTCCAAATCTTGCTCGGCAAAAGAGAACTGCAAAATAAAATGAAGACACAACAGTTTACATCTTGTCCGAACACATATCTAGATAAATGTGTGTAGCATAGACGTACCCCCAGTTTGACGCTTCCGTTAACCTTTGCGCAAACAGTGCGACTATTCGTTCAAAAGTCGCGTTAATACAAGCAGTAATCGGTAGATGTCTAGCACACATCAGGCATTTGTTGTAGCTCTCCAACATATTTGTTGTAAGAATACCCCACCGGCGATATCCATCAAAGGCCAGACTCTATTTGCTCCTGTCATGTCCTTCTAACCTGACCCAGGCGGCGGGTTCGAGCTCCTCCAACTCTGCCTTGTACTCTCGCCACTTCCGTTCCTGTCTAGCACTGCCAAGCTGCCAGAGAAGAGTCTTCAGATGCGCCTGTTTGAACTTCCCACCGGACACACTAAGGAAGTTAGATTGAAAATGCCTCAAACAGAACCGGTGGTACCCTATCGGCTCCATCCATCCATCCATTTGTGTTTGTCATAGCATTCAGGATCCCCGAATGACGGTCAGATATAACACATATGGACCTGGAATCAGTTCCTACGACATGCTATCACAGCTTGACCATGAACCATTCCCAGCTCTCGTTCGTCTCAGCATCAACTATCGCATAGGCAATGGGAAATATGGAATCATTCGCATCGTGTACAACTGCGACTAGCATCGTGGAGATATACGCACCTCTCAGAAAAGTACCATCCACACTTATCACAGGCCTGCATTGGCATAAGGCTTGAACAACCTGACCAAATGCCCAGAAAACAAACTTGAACTTCCTATACCCGTCACCATGTACTCTATCATGTACACCTGCCCAATCAACCACAGTGGTAGGATTCGCTCTGACCAGCTCCGACATAAATGTAGGTAGTATGTCAAAGGATTCCTCCCAGGTTCCGAAAGCCAATTCAATAGCCTTCTATCGACCGTACCACGCCTTTTTATAGGAAATGGTAATATTGAACTCCTTCTGCATATGCTCTATCACATCTTTGACCCTGAACGAGGGGTTGGCCTCAACCTGATAACGGATGGAGTGACCTATCATCAACGAGGTAACATTAGTGTTACCATCCGATCT